>JAOUZG010041477.1:824106-868614 GCA_026289955.1 Argiope argentata | reverse complement strand
ATAATCTTCCTTGCGAACACAAAGAAGAAACCGTGCATGATGGTGTCACCAAAAGGAATGATCAAGGTAAGGGGTTTGTTTCCAACTTTTCCACTATAGTTTTTTTTTACTCATTATTATACATCTGTTTTGAGGTATATCTATATTAATAAAAATGGAACTCGAAATGCGTTGCTAAGCGCAAAACTAGAGAACGGCTCAACAGATTCGGCTAATTTTTATTTTAATATTTTCGTTAAGACACGAGGATGGTTCTTATGGAGAGAAAAAATGAAAAATTTGCTAGAGAAAATAGTTAAAACGACACTTTTCTTACTTTCCCGTCAAATATCTTCATTTCCTTCCCCCACACCGAGTAAGATAGCAGGAAGTAATAAATTTGAATAATAAATTTGTTTAGAAATAATAAATTTGTTTAGAAAGAAATGCGCGAAGTCAGTTGGTTTCCATTTATAAATAACGGGATGTTTAAAAAAGAAAGAAAATAGTTTCATTTTATTATTAATCTGTACGGATATTTAATCTATGTCTGCTCAAAATAAAGTCATAATAAAGTAATAAATAAAGAAAAAAAGAATAACAGAGGGCAAAAAGGGTTTGTAGAAAGAAAAGTAGTGAAGAAAAAAAGAATAGAAAAATAAAGAAAAGAAGTGTGTGTGTGTGTCACCATTGATTCCTCTGTGCGCGGCATTTTCCAAGCTGTTTTTAAACTTTCGCATCTCTTGAAAATCAATTGTGTCTTTATTTGTTTTGTGTGTTTACATCTATGAAAATTTGAATCTCATTATTCTATAAAAATGTAGAATTTTAGACCTTTCTCTCCACCCTTAAGTAAAATATCAATTCCGGGATAATCACTGCTCGGATAGAAAGAGAAAGATGAGTAGTACAATGAACAGAACATCTGAAGAAAATTATACTAAATAATACTATAAATGAATTATTTGATTATCAAAATTTGTTTGGTTTAAAAATATTTTGGTGAAAAACCTGTTATGAGACACAGCTACATAAAATATTATATGAAAATTTTAAAGAGCATTAATATTGGCGAACCGACTGGGCACCAAAGGTGGCTCATATATACATATATTTATTTCTAATAGTTAAACTCTCCGTCATTTAATTATATAATTCTAATATTAAAAAAAATTCATAAATTCCTTCAATGCTAAATACTATATATATATATAAGCATTTCTGATAGTTTCACTCTTCTTCAGTTAGTTATGCGTTTCTAATACTAAAAAAAAAAATGAATTGAAAAAAAATCATTGACTGCTAAAAATTAATTACCAAAATCACATGAATAGCTAATATTTATTTCCACCAGTTACTCAAATAATGAAATGTAAAAATATATCCTCCCTGTTTTGAGACGACGTATTTCATCAAAGCTGATCAGCAAGGCGTAAATAAAATCGAAATTTACCAAAGACGACGAACATTAATGAGGTTAATTTCATCACCTCAATCATTTTAGTTCTTGAAAATCTTTTCTTAAAGATGCAATATTATTTTAAATTATACTAGGGAAATAACGATAGAGCAATTTAAGTGGCTGGTTAAGGCAAAGAGGCAAAGTGAATCGTCAATGCTCTTGTAGAGCGAAAATTTCGTTCTTTACGTAAAAACAATTTATTTCTTTATTCGGTCCTTCCGAAGAGATTTTTATGAATGGTTTAGATCTTTCAAATGCAATAATTTCTTGTTTTCGCGAATTTCTATATATAATCAAATCTTCTCGAAGTAGTTTTTTTCCTCACTATATAATTAAAAAAAGTCTCCTTATTCTTTCCGTAAGCATGAAAAAGATTTTTTCCCATGTAAGCGTTTTATATATATAGATAATTCAACAGTTTTTCCCTCTTAACTTAGTTGAATGTTATTTTCAAGTAATATTTTTTAAAAGCACGTATTTAAAGAAAATATGTGTTTTCTTTGCAATTATTTTTCTAAATTCTGATAAGTTGCTGATTAACAATAAATTAACACATTTTAACACTAGATGAGTGGAAACAAAAAATACCATCGAAAATATATTGCATGGAATGTCTCCAAACATTAAATAAAAAATGCCTCCTTAAAATAGTTCCCTAACGTTTTATGTATTTTATAATACTTTATAAACATTAACAGAGCATTTTTACTGGTTTAGGAGATATCTTATTTATCAAATTTTTGTTTCAACTCCTAAAATAGGTAGCTGTTACGAATGTTTTATTTTTTATATAAATACAAATATATTTTATTTCTTTTGTAATGCCAAATAAATGAATGCATAACCCAAATCTCTCTTTTCCAGTGAAAGTTTACTTGTATATTTTTTCAATCATATTACTATTCGTTGCTATTTGCTGGGTTCAAGTTTCAATCTGTTATCATGCAGGGATACTTATCTTTTGCAGGTAAATAAATTGTAACCTCAGTATATTTTTCATCTGACAATGTGAAAGTTAAGCGTGTATTACTGCGAAAGAAAAAAAAATTGCCACTTATTAAATTATATCATTACATTCAAACAAAATGCAATAGAACTCCAACACTTCTGTGTTAATATACATGCTGAGGTAAGTGCACTAACCAAATGGTTATATGTAATTGCAAGTTTTTATTCTTAAGCACCTAAAGTTAATGGAACCATGAATAATCCCAAAATTAATTACGATTAAAAACATTTCAACAAGATATTTTTAAAATCAAGGAATTAACATGAAAAATCAGATAAACTTATTCTTCAGTTCTGCCATAAATAAAGAACAATCATTAGAATCGAGCACAGGTGTGAAAGGTATAGGGAATTTTATTTCATATTGCTCTTGCCAGTTAATTAAATAAGAAAAAAATGCATAAGCTTAAGTTTACTATGTAAAATAAAAGGATTGTAAATTAGAGAAGAAAAACAACCCTGCTGTTTTAAGATGTGAAGCGGGTATCATTCAGAAAGGCAAATCTTTTGAAAAATGTTCACTTTTGTATTTCAAAAGTTTGTCCCATTCAGTAATATCGGCATTCATATTCTAAAATTATGCTTACAAAATATGGCAAAATTTAGTGTAGGTATTAAAAAGGCCTTGTTTTGGCTCTGCGCGTGAACTGTTTTAACAACAAAGAAAGATGTAAAAAAAATTGCTTTCAACTATAAATGCATATCGTTCTTTTCCAAACAAGCTAGTTAGGCTTGATTTGAAAAAAATGAGGATAACAGTAAGTTGACGGAGGCGTATACTTTTATTCTCTTTATACGGAGTATATAAAGTCATTCATTTTAATTATCAGAAAATTTGAACTCTAGTCGATGAAGAATGTCTAGAATCATCATTTTAGTCTAGAATCGTTTTAGATCTAATGACCCAAGCTAGCGCTCATCAGCATTCTTGGAGATTACCGATTTTTAAAAAAAAAACAACCGTTAAATCAAGAATGAAAGATTGAGGAATGCAATGCTTCATTCTTGTTTCTAAGATAAAATGTTGATTTTTTTAAGTTGAATATTTTTGTCAGAGGGAATTGTATTTATTTTTAACAGATAATTGAAAATTATGTTCTTTTTTATTTCGTTTATTTCCAACTTCAAAATTCAGATCATTCCTACCA
The DNA here is from genome assembly GCA_026289955.1 of Argiope argentata. Taxonomy (NCBI): domain Eukaryota; kingdom Metazoa; phylum Arthropoda; class Arachnida; order Araneae; family Araneidae; genus Argiope; species Argiope argentata. Next base: position 865,017 of record JAOUZG010041477.1, on the reverse strand, counting down.
TGTTCTTTCTATTTAAAGATGCAATGATAAACTTCCTCAAAATATATTTTGAGGAAGTTTTTTTATTTTTGTTAATGGAATTATGTCCCACTCTTCGCTTTTTAAGTGCAATATTCAGACTGTCCTCGGGAATCATTCCTTAAAGAGTCAGGTGCCTTTATTTAAGAGACATTAAATAACATATTTTCAAAAGCATAATATTTTCTGATGAAAGTTCTTTTATATAAATTGTATCGGCATCACATAATAAAATCGCAAAAATATTTCTTAGCCAACAATAGATTTGTCTTGCCTTTTATGAGTAGATAAAAGTATTTGATTAGTGTTATTGTAAATGCCTGACTACCATATCTAAATATTTAACAAATAAAATTAAAAACAATCAGTTAATTAGTATAAAATATAATTAAAATTCGTCAAGATTTCAACTCGTTCTATACGGGCGAGATGTATACAGATAAGATGGATTTTTTGTATTATTATCAGGCCATTAAAATATTATTAATAATATTAAAATAAAAATTAATCTAACTAGCATGTGATACAATAAAAGATCATTCTGATAGTATATTAAAAACGAATAATCTCAAAATTTAATTTATATATTGAGAATATTTTTTTCAAAAATTATTATCTTTAATCATCATTAATTTACCAGCTTACGACAACTCAATGTTTTCCATTTCTTTACAGGTTAAGAGAACCTGAGGACCCTATGTAACGAATTAGGAAGTATGATTTTATGTAAAATGATTCCAAAATGTTTACACCAAGAAAACAAACTTATAAATAAAAGTTTTTTTTCGTTTTCTATGCCTATTCATTATGCAGTATTCTGATTTGCCTATTTCTTTTTTTTGATAAGTTGAAAATTTCTATAAAATTACTAGTATAGCATAAAGTTCACATATTTTTTAATAAGTGCTTTCCTTATAATTCCCTTAATATTTTATGTTAATTAGGCATTAGATTTTTTTTGTTGAATAAAGTAACGTAGTCTATAAAATAGTATTTGTACACATAAAAGCATTTTTCCCATTATTTTTTATTTATTGATGAATCTAATATTTCGGTACTCATTTTATATAAGTGTATCAAATTTCAAACCTATATTATACAACCAGAATTACCCTACTGAAATCTTCTGTTATATAACAGGGCCAAATTCACCTAAATTTATCAACTTTATTATGTAATATATACAGAAGTGACAAAAGTCATGGGATAGCAATATGTAAATATACAGATGGCTGCGGCGAAATTTGTCTTCATTGGGCTATGACAGCAGAAGACCGACTCGAGTGCCTTTACTGACAGCACGACATCGAATGCAGTGACTCTCCTGGGCTCCTGAGCATATCGACTGGTCCCTAGACCACTGGAAAACCCTTGGAGTGGTCAGATGAGTCACAATTTCAGTTGTTACGAGCTGATGGTAGAGTTCAAGTGTGGCGCAGACCCCAAGAAGCCATGGACCCAAACTGTCAGCAAGGCACTGTTCAAGCAGGTGGTGGCTGCATACTGGTGTGGGCTGTTTTCACGTGGCATGGACTCGGTCCTCTGGTGCAACTCAACCGATCATTGACTGGAAATGGTTATGTTCAGCTGCTTGCATATCACTTGCAGCCCTTCATGAACTTCACGTATCCACACACCGATGGGATTTTTATGGATGACAATACGCCATGTCACCGGGCCAGAACTGCTCGCGATTGGTTTGAGGAACATTCCGGATAATTCCAGCGCATTATCTGGCCACCTAGATCTCCCGATATGAATCCAATCGAGCATTTATGGGACAGCATCGAAAGGTTCGTTCGTGCCCAAACTCCTGCACCATCCGCTCTTTCACAATTAAGGACGTCTATACAGACAGCAATATTCCTGCAGAGGACTTCCAACGACTTTTGGAATCCATGACAAGGAAAAAAAAGTAAAGTGTCCTTCCTGAAATGTAGATGCTATATGATTCACGCAACAGCCGAATATACGGAATCTTTAGATTCTAATATAAATACTATCTTTAAAAAAGCCTAGGTTTTAAACATTTGATTGCGTTTCAGATATACAAAATCATATCCTACAATTGATTTATTTAATCAAGAATGTTGATATAACTAATGCAATTCCTGGCAAGGTCTGGAAATAGTAAAATATCTAATAATATATCTTTTTTATATAAAATTTAATAGTTATTTCGAATTAAAACTCCTGGACATTTAAATTTATATTTATAAAATATCATGATGAAAGTAGAAACTTTTGGCAATTAAAATTTCAAAGATAAGCTGTGAATTGAAACTGGAAGAGGAGGATAAATTATTATGCTGATGAGAGTGTTTTACCCATGCCAAATTATACCCTTGTGCTGGCAGAGGGAATCGAACGTCTGCTTATAATTCGAAGGTTCACTATCATTTACTAATTTTTATCTATAAAAATTTTATTTTATTGATAAAATTACTTATAATTTTTTATTACTTACAAGTAAAAATATCAAATATTATCGTTGCCTACAAACAATTTTTTGATAAAGTAAAGAAATGGTTTTAGTTTATTTATATTATTGGCATATTAATGGTAATTTTTTGTACAGACTTTGATTTTCCTAAATTAAACCAAAAATGAGCAAAAGAAGTTTAAATGCGAAACTAAGTCCCACTTAATCATTGATCGCGATGATTCATTGCTCCTTTGACCGAGTCAGAGATAACTTTAGATTGGGATTGTTTATAATGTTATTATTATTTAAATTTTAAAAAAATAATTGAACATGACGTTTCATTTGTTAACTTAAAAACTGTTCTGAAAACTAAATCTTGAAAATTTAATTGCTTAAATTGCTTGCATTTAATGAAATGCTAGAACTTTCATAAATTTAAAATAGTTGAGTTAAAATAATAAAACCTTAAGAAATGGTAAAAACTAAACAAAAAAGAAGAAATATTTACCTGTCCAACATTTTCTTTTATTTTACATTCCTAATTGAACTCTTTTGAATAGAGCTTTTGAATTATATAAGTAGATTTCAACAATAATAAATAAGAATCCCCATGGCTTCTGATATTGCTTAGTCATTTTTTTTCTCTCCATCAGTGTCGTTAATAATGTCAAGCCAAAATGGGTATGTTTGGTTACCAGTGTTAAATTACAAAAAATAAACCTTCATTTGAGGAAAAAAGCGCACTGGAAATAGCTAAATTGAACTGGGAAGAGCTAAATTGAAAAAATCCCATGAAAAGAATCAAATAAAACTAATAGAAACAGTTATTAGAAATGAATTATTGCAGTTAGAAAGCTGTTTTTTTATATTTCCTTTGCAAAACAAACTGTAATACATCATCAGGTGATTATTCCCTGAGGTTTTATCGTGATAATCCATGGTCTTATGTTCCTGTGAAATGTTTCATACATATTTACTCATACTTCTACTCTAATAGCGCTGAGGCTTTTAAGAAAACTGTCAAAATTGCCGAGAGAGTAATGAATCTGCTCCTATTGCTGCAGAGGTTTTTGAAGATAATGAATAGGATATTGATTACAAAAAATAAAAATTATTGCTCCCGTTAAAAAAGAGATTTCAGTAGAAAAGGCAAACGAAATTCGCCTTTTTCCGCTCTCTGTCTTATTCGTCGTTCCTTTGAAATGTATAACTTATTGAGCAATTTATATTAATTATAAAAATTACCATAACAAATATATTACACGTATCGGTTTGAAAAATTCATTTAAGGTGAAATAGAAGATGAATACAAAGCTTTACAATCACCTATTTTTGAAAATTAAAATTAATAGCATAGTAGAACATAAATAATAAAATTATTCCATTTCGAAATTTTTCCCTCGTTCAATCAACACTAAGGTTTGTTCTTCAGAAAATTATATTTCGTTGGAAGCTATCCTTATATAAAAAGAAAAATGTCATGAAAGGGCCAGCCATTGCATAGTGGAGGTGTAGGTATTTAAGAGGTATCAAAGAACACAACGATAATAAAAATTTATTATATATTTAGATGAAATATGGATCAATAACAAGTCCTTTGCGAAGTGTTGGCATCTTGAAAAGATTGGAACTATCTCCCAATAAATAGATGGGAAACGATTGATTGTTTTTCGAGCTTTTCTTCTTCAGTCGTCTCATCTTCCTCAGTCAAGATGGTTCAGTGTTTCAGACTAGAAGAGCCAATGTAGATTATCATGGGCAGATAAACAATGAACACTTTTCCAAGCCTCAATAAAAACTACTTTCAAATATCCCTCCATATTGTGTGATTTTGATGGACAAAGCTTCTTGCCACAGAAATGTGTTGAATCCTGTACATTCAGAGTATTCTACAAAGAAAACGCTATTAGAATGATCAAAAGAAAGTAATATTCCATTTGATATTAGCACGCAGAAGCCAGATTTGCATAATTTAATTGTATCCAACGCCCCTCGATTCAAGATATTTTGTGTTGATAATTTTTTTAAAGAAAATGGTTATGATGTTTTAAGAATTCCACCTTATCATTGGATTTAAATTAAATTGAAATTACAATGACAAAGAAATGTCAAAACAAAACGTATGTGTGGAATAGAAGTTTTAAAGGTGAGATCACAAGAAATGTAAAAGATCTGGCTGTAAATGGTATTTCAAACGTATAGAAAAGAAAAATCGAAGAGGTTCTGTGACTATTTTGAAAAGTGTATTGAGAGACTGATCATTTCGTTTAGCAAACTAACGTGAAGAGTAGTTTCATTGAGTTGATGGCTCGGATGATGTTGAAGGAACTGATTTTACTGAAAATGATTTTGAATTTGATCATGAATACACCTTAATACAACATTGAAGCGACATTGTAGATATGTATTTCTTTAATGCATCATTATTTATGTCGATAATAGGTCATGAATTCCATTAATTCTTTATAGATTTTCAATTTATATTGAAACTATAATTTCTGGATCACTGTTAGTTTTATTTATATTAATATTTAGATATATATAATTTGAATATGTTTGCAACAAAACTGCACCTTTATTAGCTTAATGACTTTTTTTCCATTATGATTTTTCAGAATATATAACTTTTTCTATTAAAGGTTCTTATGATGTTTAAATACTTCTGATGCTGCAGTTTTATTGACAGTCAAGGTTCATATTATAAAAACTTTGTTATTGAAATAATTTATGCAAAAATAATTCCAAAAAGAAATTGACTAGTTTTGAAAATCAATGCTTAGTAACCCGAAACATCAAATCTGTGATATAAATCTTATGAAATATTATAAATTTTATTATATAAGGGAATAAAAAATTTTCTTCTGTCTTTTAATCAATGAATTTATGAAACTTCGTATGTGATTTTAACTGCAAATTTGCAGATTTCTAACAAATTTTGAGTTAATTTCAGTTTCTAGAAAGTCGAAAAATTAAAGGTGTAGAGAAAAAAAAGTTTTGACATTTCGCAGAAACAGCATTTCTAATTGCTGAAAATTTATTATTGCTAATTGTTTGTAAAGCTCCCTTCGAACGAGTGAATTTAGTATTTTAAAAATTATTTTGTTAAGGGTACAATAGACGATAAAAATGTGAAAAATCGATGAAATTTGCGTTATTTTTATTTTGATATTTTATGTATATTTAGATTGTAAGCTATCCTTTGAAAAAAATATTTTGATATTTTAATTCATTTGCTCAATATCAGCGTTTTTTTTATTGTTATTAGGATGCCACGCCCATGTTTTCATTTGGACAGCTGCAGTAAAAACAGATTCGTTTTCCTCCAAAAATTGCTAAAGAGTTTTATTTATAATTCTGATTTTATGCTGTTGTTTTTGCTTTGGTTGATGTTAAAAACTACTTTTTCTTCCTTTTGTTACTTGTTTTGGTTTGTTTATACATTCATCATACATTTCTTATTTGAATTGCTCGTTTCAATTTCTTTGAAATTAGATACAAAAATAGCTTCATAAGCGGTTAAAATTGATATTTACTCTATTTTTAATTATCTTTTTTTTGTTTTTCTTCTTCTAAATTTGGTTTTAAAAAGAATTTAATCAGTTTTCACTACTGAAAACCTAAAAGTCATCCAAATAAAAGCAGGCAAAGTCTGAAAATGTTAAGATATGATAGACAAAGAAATCCTTTGATTCCCAACCAAGCAAGTCTAATGACATTTTGGAAGCTTCTATCAAATGCAATTAACCTGAAATAGTGAATTCATCATCTTAAAATTGTGTATAATAATTACATTGTTCTGTGAAATCAATTTAGTATTCTTTATTGACGAATATTTTTTGTCATGAATGACAGGAAAAATTTCTTCAGATCCTTCAAAATAGTTTTTTTTTTTCATCAAAAATGTGTCTACCATGTGCTAAATACGATAAAGAATTTGGTTCTTCATTTACTGGTGAAAGGGAACTTACAGATAAAACCTGTGAAGTCAACAACAAAGCTGTAGAGACCTTCTTGTCTCGACGAAGAAAATATATCAAAATTTGATTGCTGCTATATTATAACTCAGAAAAAAAAACAGTTCATCATATAAAATAAATTATATCTTGTAAGTATGTATCATAATGTCATCATATGGTAACAATGAAATGAAAAAAATTCAAAATATCAGCACAGGTCAAATTAGAAGAAAACATGAGGATATAATTAATGCAGCAGGTGTATTTTGATTTGCTACAAATTATGTATTATATTTGTTTATAGCTGCATCTATAGTTTAAAAATGTTATATGAATATAAATTAATCTTTGTGGTTAATGAAATGTTATTAAGCAAGTCTAATTTTTATTTGAACTTCTTTTGATGAAGGAAAAGGAGTTGGTTTTGTTTCACCAAAAGTATTTCCTTTATATGCTTTCTGAATTATTACGAATATATTATAAATTTATTATGGATGTATATATTTCATAAAATAAACAATTTTTTAATAAACATGAATATTTAACAAATTTAAGTTGTTTCATTTATGTTTCTGGTCTGTAGGAATCATTTAAATGTATTTTTAGCTTTTTCTCAAATTGAAATTTTGTGATGCTGCTCAAATTTTCAAATACTCCATGCGCATTCTATTTTTAGTTACCAACTCTGAAACTTTTATCTTATGCTGTATGAACATAAAATAATATAATTTTACATTTTTAGATGAATTATGTGGCTTATTTATACCTCAAGTGATATTACTGCATTATTTTTTTTTAATTTTCAAAAAAAAGTCTATAATATCATGTTTTGAAGGGAAAATCATATTTTGAATCAATTTAAGTATGCAAAATATTTTGTAGAATTAAAAAAAATGTAACTGAAATAATTGAAATAGTTCATTTATGTTATATTTTTATGCACATGGAATAATTTGAAATTCTACAGCATTTTCAATTTTTTCTTATTTTTTTACCAACAAAATCAAAAAGTTATCAAGGAATTTTGATGAAATTGTTTTTGCTGCATTAGATTGATAAAATGCAATTATCATGAAAATTTCAAAACAATACCAAAAATTGAGAATTTTTGGTTTCAACATCCATTGTACCCTTAAAATCAATGAGGATTCAGAAAATGGATATATTCAAATAGCGAATACAAGTTCTACTCTATACTATTGAAAAAACAAAATATATTCGACTTGCAGGCGATATTTTTGCGCTAATTTAATAAAAAATATAAAGGATAAATATTTTTGTGTCAGTATTCAGTTATACAAAAGCCAAAACTAACTTCAAATTACTAAATCTAACATGGCAATAAACAATAAGTTTAAAGTGGAATTCATGATTAAAAGTAAAAGAAATATAATGAATCCGGCCTGAAGACTTTTTCAAGGGTCTCAATTCAGGCAGGGATTCAAACCAGGGATTTTTTTCTTCTGTGAGTGATCAGATAAAATTGTCAAAAAAATGACCCCTCGTGACCCAAAAATCCCAGAAAATTGAGACTTTAGAGACAAATTAATTACACAGAAATATAATAATAAATTTCAATCCAAATGGATTACACTTATTGATTGGATCATATGATCCAAAATCGTAAAACAGAATAAAGCAGTATAAGAAGCATACAAACAAACAGGTAAAGCAAATTTAAGAACTAATTTGAATCCAAATAGAATACTAATATTATACACACACAAGCAAACATGTTAAGTAAATTATTTCAAAAAAATTTTAAAAACTTTTTTAAATCTAAATAGAATTACAGAGAAATATTCAAACCCTCACACAAAACAAAACATAGCAATTAGAAAAAGAAATCCAAACACATACCAAAAAAGGGAACTCCAGAAGTTTGAAGAAGCTTGTCACCTGACATAAAAATCTTTACAATAAGCTTTAAGCTGAGTAAACTTTTTACAATAAGCTTAAATTCCTCTCGATTTGAATCCCTAAGCTTGCTTAGTATATATTGTCCTAATGTGTACCTGAAGCGCCATCTATTAAGTTAAGGTTACAGTTTTCAAATTTATGTTTTAGTTTTGAAAATGCGTTAGATCTTTTGTTATTAGAGTTTGTATGTGACAATAGTTTTTGGGAAAATCGTTAATAGCTAAGCTTTTAATTAGGTTGTTTGTTGCTACTATATAAGCATTTTTGTTATTGCAGGTTTTTTAATCCTATTAAACTGTGAGAATATAATATTTTTGAAAGTTTTGAAGTTTAAATTAGAGTGGTAATTACTAAGTTTAACTATTTTAAAGTTAAATGCATACCTTTTGTCATAAATACCTATTAACATTCTTCCATTTGAAATTTCTAAATTTAAATCTAGATAGTATGTTTTACATTGATTATTGTTTGTTTCAGTTAAAATTAGTTCTTTTGGGTAACAATTAAGTACTATATTGGTATTGTTTAAGTTTAATAACAATAGGTCGTCTATATATCTATAACCATTTATTAAATTATCTCCAATTATTTTCTTCTCGTAATAATGTTGAAAAATATTAGCTAGATCACTGGAAAAGGCTGTACCCATTAGAATACCCTTTATTTGTTTATAAAAATTAATGCCATTAAATACGTAGTTTTCTTTAATATTAAAGTTGCATAACTCTATCCAGTTGTTTTTTGTAATGATCTCACTGTTTAAATAATCGTCATAAATTAAGGCACAAACCTCTAATAAATGTCCGTGAGGTTAACTAGTATATAAATTTTCAAAATCATATATATTAAGTTTATTAATATAGTTATCTTTTAGGAAGTCCAAAATATCTTGATTACTATTAATTATAAAATTATCTTCATTTTTAATTTTATTTAAAATTATTTTCAAATATTTAAAAAATGCTTTCCTGTAAAATGATTATAAATCCCGGTGCTACAAGTTACGAATCTAAATTTAATTGGTTTTTTGTGAAATTTTACCGTTGGAAATAAATAAGGATAGTTTAAATAACAAGTTTTAATCTTAGTTCTTTTAGAGAAGGCTAGCATCCTTTTATCTAACTCCTTTTTCTCGGTTTTGTTTAGCAAGTAAGTTGAATTAGAGTTATATTCTTTGATTAAAAGATCTTTATAGAAAAATTTACATATTAAGCAGAAATTGTTAGCTGATTTATCTATTATTGTAATAATAAACCTCTCTTTTATTTTTTTTTATTTCTTTTTGCAAAGATTTATTTAAATGAATTCTTCATTCGTTAGTTCTAGTATTTTCTGTAGTAACCCTAGTCTTAATTTCCTCTCAAATTCTTTCCTTCCATTCTCCGAAACCATCTGAAGGGTAATGATATTTTCTCACTAATTTGGCTATAAAAATATCCAAATTCTGTCCAATAGAAATTAAGATTTTCTTAATGTTTACTTTTTCTCTTAGTCTAAATTTAGTACACCTTTCCATTAAATCTCTTAAAGAATTAGACTCGATAATATTTAGATTTCCTTTTATAATATGGCCTTTGTCAATATCTATACAATCTTTCTAAATTTCTTTGTCACAGTTACAATCTGTTTCGCTTATCTTATTTAAGTTTTTACTATAATAATTATAATTACAAATTCGTTTTCTTAAAGTTGCTGAATAACTAAAAGCTATAGAAACAAATATATTATGTTTTAAAGGAAAAAAAGTTTTTATTGCTGTGTATAATTTTAGGTAACTTTAAGTTTTCGAAACCAATATCTAAAAATCTCACTATACAGTATTCCTTATTTAACTTAGATTTATTTTTGAATAATAAATCGTTTTATTTATTCAATATTAAGTTTGAATTTTATAAAGTCTATAATTATCGATTTTGTGAAAGAATTTTTAAATTTTAAATCTCCAAATGTTTTGTTTATAAACAATTTTATTTTATTTTTCCTGAAGCCAAATAGATATATCTTAATTTTCATAATATTCTCACTATTAAGATCCAAGATGCAGTAGTTCTGAAATTCTTCGTATATAATATCTTAGTTACCATCTCTACCTTTACCCTTTTTAAAACTTTTTAAATAGTTTTCTTCATCCAAAAAATCCTTAAATATACTGCATTTATTATAAATGCAAATGTTATCTAAATCACCGTAACCTTCTCCATTTAGTTTACTATTGAGTCCGTATGAAAATAAAGTTCTTAGATTACAAATATAAATGTTTTCTAAGTCCAGTCTTCTGTTTAAGCCAAGAACGTTATCTTCTAGAATATAAATGTTAATATTATTAAAATTATGACATTGAAAATGTAGGAATTAATAGTCAAAGGATTAAGTTTTTAAGAAGTTTTTGATAGCATATCGGTGGCCATTAATTCTTTTATTAAGTTCGGTACCTGTGTGTCCTATATAATTCAGGTTACAGTCTTTGCAATTGAGCATATAAATTAAATCTTTGTTCTTACAGACAGTTTCCAAATTCAATTCATTTTTAACTTTTTCTTTGTTAGCTAGTGGACAAGTCATACATTTTTTGTTACCGCAAATTTAATATTTTTTTGAATTTTTAAAATTTTTTGAACAAAACAGTTGTGCCAGTAGCTTTTTATCTATGGATGCTCCTAGCACAAAGCTATCCACAGTGCCACTTGGTAAAGCGTGCGACGGGCTATGCGCTATGAAAAATTCTTTAATTGACCTTTGCATTTTCATTTGTATTTATACTTGAAAAGGGAGAAATCTCCTTAGCCTCAACAATCCTGAATTCTCGAATCAAATCCAAAAAATAACGAAAAATATATATCATTATATTTCTTTCATTTTTGATCATGAATTCCACTTTAAACTTATTGCTTAGGGCCATGTTAGATTAAATCATTGGTATTCTAGTAGTAGCAGCATTATCGCTCTCTAAATACAATATTCTTTTTAATTCTTAATATTTTGGTTCAAAAATTTGATATTTTTTCCATATTTGTCTTTGTTATGATAGTTACTTCAAATTACTAAAATCATTGGATCATCAGATTCTTTTGATTCATAGAATAATATGAGATCTTTAATCACAAATGAACACGTTTAAAATAAGGGAAAAATAATATCAATTTCATCAAAGATACTTTTATTATTTTAAACGAAAAAACTCTTATTTGTATAGTGAAACTCTTTTAATGACATTATTATTTGTACAAACAGAGAAGAGAGAAAAACTTATTAAAACAGCAGTAGTTGAAGTTCTTGTTCTCTTTAAAAAAACAAGAAACATACAGGTTAGGTTGTATTCAATCCAGTTCACAAGCGCATGACTCCTATCTTTTGAGTTTGACATTTTAAAACTCAAAACTAAATGAAGAGATCAAATATCAAGTCTCTTGACAGTCTTAATCTCTCTGCCCAATCTGGTTTTCTGGTTATGTATAGGTTGGTTATGGATTTTATATTTCCCTGGATCATCAATTTTAGTTCTAAGATAGATTCAGAAAGTTTATTTGTATTATTTAATGCCCGATGTCAAAGAAGTTACGATGGCACTGCATTTACATAAAGTGAATACAGACGTTGCGCAGGACTTAAATTTTCACTACTAGCTGTTACTTTCACTTGACTATCTTACCTTTACTTTAAGTCCATCGTCTTCCCTACACTGTTCAATCATTAAGACTGCTGGTCCCTTCTTTACAAACAACAATATCCCCAAACTTATCCCTCCATGCCATGTCATATTTATTTCCTTATAAGCCACTTTTTATTACTTTTAAACATACAGATCTTGTCTTTTAACACTGAAATTTTTATCCTTTTTAAATTACCTAACTTGGCATAGTTTCATTTTATAAAACATTTTAACCATAAACTATTTTAATCTATATTAACTCAGGTATGTATGTAGGATCGTGTTCCGTGGGGCACACTGCATCAAAATAAGATTTGTATTTTGTATATTTTAATGTACGGACACAGGGTTACACAAACAAGAGCATAAGGCTGGTCGCCCTTTTCGTTAATAGCCGCTAGACATGCAATGCTCATTACCCATCAACTTCGACACTTCTACCTTCCGATCTCAGCGTCTCTTTCAACCGCTTGTCTGCTTTCTCGTCTATTCATACACTACTGTCATCTACATATTCATTTGCTTGGTTTCGTGTGTGAGTGTATTTGCTGTGAATGCGTTCTTATTGTTTTTAAATGCGTTATGACTTGCTTTAATGTGCTGTTGTTTTTTATTTGTATTATAGGCTCTGGTTTGTGTTGCTATTCAGATTTTGTTGATGTGTGGCGGTTAGTGACTCCCTTTACTGGGTCGTTGATCTCCCCGTTGCCCCATGTGCGGCCTTATACCCAATTCAAGTAGGCCAGGGAACCAAGGGTATCTACTATCTTTATCTGTGAAGATTTCAGTGATTCTTCCTAAACGCCAGTAGAGTCTTTTTAGATTTTTATTTTCAATAAGAATTTTTTCTCCCACCTTCATATCATTAGCTTGCTAATGCATTCGCATTTTGTCTCAAATGGCCTAGATACTCCTGTCTGAAACATTTACGTAGATCTTAGAGGTCTCAACCGATACATGGGTCTCTTTTGAAGATTGATAAATTATAAATTACCAAGATCAAGTACAACACATTCCATTAAGTCTCTCATAAACATAGACGGTGTTAAGAGTTCAAGCTCATTATCATTTGACAAGTATGTGACAGTCCTAAAGTTAATGATGTGTTCACATATACAAATAGCATATTTACATTTCAAGTTTTTTTTTACCCAATGCTCTTTTAAGAAGATAATTAACAAGAGAGATAAGACATTTCTAATATCCTTCCCATCAGAGTAAAGATGGAAATATAAATTTCCGGATAATTCTACTTACAACTCCATGAGTAACAATTTGATTCCAGTTAACTCTTTTTAGAAGGAATTCGATATTTCGTGGATTATTCGATGTCGATTATTCATTCGACTTATGTGTCCTGCTCCAAAAGCTATAAAAAGACGTCAGACGAATCCAGAGATCTCCACACAGTGAGTGTTTGTTGAGTCAGTGACGAATTAGGTGGGACAGTCCAGGGAACTGCAAGCTATGAGTGAAACTCAAGATACCATTGGTTTTGCAGTTGAGCTCTGCATCGAGTGTTGGAAATAAGAATTGAAGCAACGCCAAGTCTTACAGTAGCGAGTTGGTAATTGCGTACAGATAAAGGGAGGTGGCAGTGGACGAGGAGATTTTTATGTGATTTCATTATTAAAAACGATTTCTGACAAGAAATTGTACAAGGGTTACATACACAGTTTCAAATCCAACTTTACATAGATTATTTATATATTTTATCGAATGCCGAAAATTTACTGGCAGTGTAAAAGGTGGATATAGTTAAAGTAATCATATTCTGGTTGTTCTAGAATCCGTTCAGCCTTTCAGAGTTTGATGAAACTTGGCATATACGTTACATAGATAATGGGAAACAAATCCGGGAATTAAAAATAATTTAATTTTTGGAAAACATGATAGATTCTGGCGTCTTAAGAAGGAAATAATGGCAGAATCATTAAACTGTATTCAGTTACAGAATGTACCCAACGTGCGCTCCAATTACGCGTTAAAAGCGCATAATAGAATAATGGTAGCGTAAATAAACTCTGTAGGAATTTCATCATACTGGCGTGTAATGCTGGCTTTCAACTAAGGTAAAGTCCTAATCAAGTTCTGTATATTACATGGGTATCTCCCAAATTAGCGGTTTCCTCTACGATTTCATTTGCAATCGGTTTCCGCCTTCTTTCTGGCAGCCCAATAAATTGTCCATTCTATTCAATTTTCACATTTACCTTATTCAAATCCCTCTCATTCATATGTACTTTTCGCAATTCTTTTAAACAATTCACAGAGTACATCTAAGTCATTGCCACCGCTGCGATAAAACAGTTTTACCAGCAAAGCTCTATCTGTAAGAACATAATTAACAATGACTAAGACATGCAGATGATTTCCGAGCAGTGACTGCAAGTTTCTTTACATTTTTGACTAATTAGATAAGGTATTTTTAGAAAATGACATCTGGTGTGGAAAAAATTTGAATAAGAGTTTTTATTTCAAAAATCTTTTTCCCATGGCTCAAGTAACGTATATACTAAGTTTCTTCAAACTCCTATAGGTAGAATGTGCCTGAATATGAGGATTGTAACCATAAACACTCTGTGTGAAACGATTAATAGTATTTCGTGAACTTCATAAGCATTCAAAAGAATGTGAAATCCCTAACTGGCAAAGAAACAAATTCATCCATAATTCATTTCAAATTTAGCACAGCGGGACACGTGACATTACATAATCAGTTTAGACAAAACCGTGTATTTTGCATGTTACGCATTTTACTTAAATTTGCTCAATACAAAATGCATTTGATGCTGTGCAGTATGTATATGAAAGAATAAAACATAATGGTGAAGGAGAAGTTACTGCCAATTGATACGCAACGACGGTTGAACTGTCTATGTTTCACAATAATGCTGTCAAAAACACTTTGTTTTTAACCGAAACTACTTACTAGATAGAAAAGAAAAAAATTACTAGCGAAAAATGAAAAGTCTGCATGTTTCTGAATCATAATATTAATTTTATGGAAAGCAAAAGTAAACTCATTTATTTTACTAAAGATGGTATAAATACTAATCAACATTACGTCACGGACAATGAGTATTTTCAAATAACTAATGAAACTTATTTGACTATTACGCATGGAGGACGTGACAGAAGCTGAAAAAACTTTCGGGAAGCAAAAATGTTAAGTGTTAATATACGGAATTGTATCTGGAATTACCTTAAATTTTATTGATTTTCAATTTCATGGAATTTTGTGATTCTGAAAGCTCTGAAGTTAAAAAGAGTTGAAGAAAAAACACATTCTAGCACTTTCATACAAAACATTATGTTTCATCATTTCATTTTCCACTTTTCTAGGCTTAGTTTGTAATAGACTTAGTCTTTCCTTTGAACTTTTTTTCAGCGTAATATCAACAATTTGATGAAAGCTGATTCCTCTTTTACAAATTAACACATTGATATTGAATGGTCAAAGTCAACGCTTTCACAGTACCAATTCAACCGGAAAGTCAACCGCTTCTCTTTGATCGGATTAGCAAAGATATTAGTAGTTCAGTTCCCAAACAGTCTGATAAGTTGTTTCAGCTTATTTTCTACAAATGAGTACTCTTTAATTAATGGGCGGTTATATCTTATAAAAGTAATCTTACTCAGTAAACTTTCTAAGGATATCCGTTTCAATGCAACCAGGAGTAAGTGCATCGAGATTGCAGCGGCTTCGATGATTGTGAACACGGTTTAAAATCCGTGCCTAAGAAGAGGAAACATTGTCGTCTAAACTCAATCATTATTCATTTGTAGCTATTGTTCATTTCTGTATCAAATCTCTGAATGAAATATCATCATATATTTTTATTAATTTGTGAAATTTTTATCCTTTTCACAAGTTTTGCATTTATAAATGATGGGGGAGGGGAAATGCATTTTTACAATATAGTTACTTATTTCATAGTTAAAAATTCAACCTATAATTGAAACTAACTACCGTTAACTGTGCTTTGTTAAAATAATGAAGCATTTTCAAGAATATCAGTTTGTAAATATTAATTGGATATTTTGTTATATTAATAAGTTAGAAAAAATTTTACTAGGAAGAAACTATGTAAGTTTTCGTATGTGTGTTTGAATATATTTTTTTAATTTAGCAATCAAACTTTACATTTTATATCCTTCCATTGTTTAAATATTTTGGAAAGATAATTCAATATATATTATTTCAATTACAGAATTTCCCTTATAAAGTATGATCTAGATACTTTAGCCTGATTGATTTCAGCATTAAGTTTCCAAATTCACTCTTAATTAGGTTTTCGATTTGATTTCTATTTAATTTTTAAAAAAATATGGCTCATATATAGATATATGGGAATAGATAAAAAGTTCTAGTTACTCTTATTATGCAATTTTTTTTCTTTTATGCTGGTCCCGTCAGATTGCTACTGTCTCCATATTTTGAATAGCATAATCTTACTGTAATATGACAGATGAATAGTAAATGGATTACCATATTGAAAGGATCAAAACTCCTTATCTGGGAACTTTGGATATTTTTGAACCCATATTTTTCAATCCCTGACCATGATCTTAATTTGCATACGGTTGGTGCATTATTTAAATGTTTTTGTTGGCAACGCAAGAGGTGTGTCGTACACATAAAAGCTTTATGCATTTTTGCGTTGAGGTAGTTGCTGACTTCGCGAGGAGCGAATGAATATCTAGGACATGCACCAACCGGGTTCTTGTAGTATTTTACTGTTGTTTTTATTACTTGAAGAAACGAGTTATGTTTTATTTATATAACTGATTAATAATTCTATATTTTAAGAAACCCGGCTCCTCATTTTAAACCATAGCCGACAACAGGGAAGTCATACAGCCATTTCTAAGACGCTTGCACATTAAACTAAGGGTTTTGAATATATTCGTGTCAAAATTTTTGATTCTGGTAGATTGAATTTTCAGATTTCTACCGTCGTGATTTGTAAAGTATCCGTAAGGATATTTCCAGTTTAATGCTGATAAATAATTTTTTTTTCAATTTAATTTGTACTCTAATTGATTGATTTTATCTTAGGTTAGATGAAATTTAAAGAGTTTATTAGCGAAGAACTTATTAAATGAATGAATTGTTAAATTTATACTAACTCAGTATTATCCACAATACAATTGAGCCTAACGCATAGACATTAAGCCATAGAATGTTTTACGAAAAAAACTTATTGTCTGGAGATTCCTCTCACTTTAGGCAGGATTCAAATTCGTGGATATATTGGTGAAGTTTTCAAACCATTCGACTGAATATCCATTATATTTCAATTGTTACAACAATAAATTTACCCATATATTTTTTATGCCAGTAAATATGCTTATTTATTGGCATAAAAATATTTAAAATGTCATGAATCCCATTCGAGAAATACTATTTTAGGTAATTTCTTTTTAACTCTGTTCCATTTAGAAATGGAGCATTGTCAAATTTTCCATCCAAGTACACTTATCTCCGTTTTCAGAGCTTTCTGTTATTCTCATATTGTATCCAGTTTCCTTTCAACTTAGTATCAACTTAGCTTTCCGAAGTCCTTGGGCCCGCTAATAGGAACTATAGGTCGATAGAATCGGATACTTCTTTCTTAGGTTTCTCCAAGTTTTCTACTTCAAAAACACAATATAAAGTAGAATTTGCCAAAACAAACAGAAGCACTTTTCGCAAAAGTTTCACCTGGAAATAATATTTTTTGTTGAAAAACAAACAGGTTGTGCTGGTTAAAAGTACAAAATTAAAATATTTCAAAATATTTAATTCAACTATCTCCTTGCAAATTTGATTAAATCACATGACATATTATATTTGACAAAACTTATCTGCTATTTTAAGCTCACTTTTGTAAAGCAATCTTATCAAGATCTGTAAAAAGTAATCGGTAAAGTAATCGTATCAAGGTGTTTAAAAGACCAATCAGTAATGATCTTCTCGAACTACAAGCCATACTTCCTTACTTAAGTCTTGCTTTTCTTATATCCAAAAATAATTTCGTGACCCAGTTTTGTTTTAAAAAATGCAGCTCCATATACTTCAATGGAAATAGTATACATTAAAACTGTCCCATGAAGCAGTAGAAAACCCCAATTGAATTATTTGTTTATAAAATCTCTCCATTTGCTCAAGTATCCTCAAATGGATACCATAATATGTGATATGTATATATATCAAAATAAATATCACCAAACATTTTGCCATAACACCCGGCTTAAATGATTTAAATTTCTCGTTGTTTGGCGTATATTGCAATATGAAATAACAAAATAACAAGCGTAGTTATTTTAATCATATTACTTTTGCAAACGGAAGGCTTCAAAAGAAATTCTTATAAGTTTTTAATATTATTATTTTTGAATAATTTCTTTTTTCAAATCTGTAGTTTCGCTTTTATATCTCTTAAGACAATCTCTAAATAGATGGAATAATCTGTTGATGTTACATTCAGACACTATATTTCTGATACTGCGCTGAATCCCTATAAGAGTCCATTTTTATTTCTCTTTTGCAGAAAAAGGACGAAAGTATTGGCTTCTTACAGTACAGAAAATTAACGACAGAAAAAACTTGAATGTTTTTTCCAAGTGCTTTCCTTTAACAGGATCTCGATTCACACATTTCCGTAGTCATTAAAACCACTCGAACTCTGCGGTTTCTACTCATCTCTAAATTGGAGGTGAGCAAAACTCAATTTTTTTTTAATTACTAAGCTAGAGAACTTCTTAAAAGTTTTTACACGAATCAAATCTTTTGGGGGGTTTCCTACTTTTCCTCACAAATCTGATCAAAGGGATAATTATTTTACAACTTTGTCATTCAAATTGTTGTCCTATTGATCCTGACGAACCACTGTCAGAATCTTTCCACTGATAATTTGTATTTTATCGATGACAGCACATTTATTTTGTTGCTCTTTCATATCCATTCTTCTTATGTCCCAAGAATTTGTATCATTTCATTGCGTAGCAATCCAATTAAATTTAAACTTTATACGCTTTTCTTATCGTATGTTCCTTTATCTTATCTCTCAAACAGAATTGGATATAAACGTATATTATTATTTTTAGTATATCACATTTTTGTAATCAGTACTTTATGCCTCAATTTTGGTTTTGACCGCAATTCAGCCTTAATTTTTACAATAATGATCTTTTTTTTTCTCTTATTTTCTTCTCATAGCTTCTGTAAAGGATTATCTATTTAGTTTCTTCTATTACCTCTTTGTTTTTCTTTTCTTTTTTAATTTTTTTTTCTGATTCCCTAACAATATTCACGACAAATTTAATTTCAAAATGTTCGATCACCATAACTGTCTTCATTGTTTAATTATTTCTGATACGCTATTTATTTCTCTTTTTCTACACCTGTTTCTTCAATAGCAACACGCTGATAATATTTCTTCAGTCTCCTGGAAAAATCTTTGATAACTTATAGGCTCTCTTAGTAAATATGAATAGCTTAGTATATTCTTAGCTTAGTATATTCAGTTCTGCGATAAGGGGATGAGGAAAGAAAAAAAATACTTAAGCACGAGTCCCATAGTTTGCGGCATTGTGGTCTCCAATGTATATATAGATGAAAAATTATTAACTGTATCATTATTTTCAATTGCTCTTCTACACTTATAATAAAGCTCAACTGGTGTGAATTGGTGCTCTAGAATTCTAGTTGAATAAAAATTTAGCGAAATGATGACGGGTGTTCTTCCATAACTTTTAAAAGTATTACAGCATAAAACTGATTCTTACATAATATTGAAGATTAAAAAATTATGTTTTTAGTCACTCCAATATTTTTACTTATAAATTACATTTCTATTTTCAGTGAATTTCCAAAGAAATATTTTATATTTTTTGTGAATATTTTTACCGGATTTTTCAAAAATTTATTTCGCATAAATATAAATAAATATTTAACCTGAACGTACACATAAAGCATGAATGGAAAAAAATTAACCTTTGGCAACTTGTTGCCACCATATTGACAAAAGATGAAATGAAAAAAGTATGTCAACTGTTACGGCAAATTAAACATATAAAGTTGCAATCTTAAGAAAAGAAATGAAAAAAATTAATTAAAATTAAAAATTGAAAAGTAAGAAATTAAATAAAATTAAAAATTGAAATCTGGTTTTGCAAATCCTGTGATAGAATTATTATTTTTTATGTCATTGTGGGTCTGAATTAATTTAAATTATTAACCAGTTTGAAACAATCATGTGAGTATCATATTACGCGTGATGTTTAGAAAAATAGTCAAGTTTAGAAACGTTTAGTGAGTCAATTCGTACAAAAATATTTTTTTTTTAAATTCAAATTCGGTTGAGCTCCTAAGCTTTTATCTTAAATGCGTTTAATTTTTCGAAAATACAGTTTAAACTGGTTTGAAATGATCACATGACTATAGTATTACACAATCTTTAATTTTTTTTAAGAAAAGTAATGTTTTTTCTCTCCCCAACCCCACATCACAAAATCTTCCAAGCATCAAAATCTATTTCAATTTTCAAAAATTTATTTTCAATTTTCAAGCGAACAAAATAAACTAGCTTGAAAATTGAAAATTTTAACTTATTTAACATACTTTAACTTTAAACTTATATTATTTAAAATTTTATTTTTTAAACTTATTTAAACTTATATTATTTTTTAAACTTATATTATTTTATAATTATAATATAGGTATACATACATCTTTCGATACCTTCCCCAGATATTTCGTATTCATTTCCGTGCTTTTTTGGGGCATCTTCTGACAATAACTTCTTACGTCCCTGTCCCTTACTAGCTGGACATAAGAATGGGAACACGGCAGATATTCATGTCACGTTATAACTTTTTGTGGGTGATAAGTCGCCACATATGGTAATCTGATTTATCATCTTCTTCCTTAAAATGAAAAAAAAAATATTTTTCCTCAAAAGAGATAAATTACTCATAGCCTGCCCTTGCATTTTGTGATTTCAAAACCATCACTCCAAACAACATCCTGTTCTCACATAGTATTATTTTTTTCTAAAACATAAATAGAAAAATGTTCATGATCTTCTTCGATACATTTACAATATCTGCATTATTAATCCATTAATCAGCTTTAAGAGAAACATATTTTAATGTACATCCTTTCAATTCAGAGCTAATTTATGAAACATGAATAATAGAAATACATGAGTAAAACAGATCTAAATGCAGTCAATGATTGTATTTAAGTAATTTGGATCAATAAATGCTCTTATAAATTAAGAATGTTAATCTTTTATCTAAACCATCTACTCTGTAAGTCATATTGAACACCAATATCTTTATCTTTACTTATAATAAAGTACAATGAGTGTGTGTATGCGTGTGTGTCTGTTGGCTCTGTACAGACCAGACTGTTTGACCTACAGCTACCAAATTTGGTGCATGTATACCTTGGGAGGCAGAAATGTGCACCTTGGAGCCCTCTTTTGAATTTTTAATTAAAATTTTAATTAATTAAGTAATAAGTGAAATTTTGAAGTTTTTTCGCTATATCTTCCGAAATTATTACAACAAAAAATTGATTTTTGTATAAAGTTAAAGCTCAAAAAATTAGCTTTGCAATTATATTGATGATTTGATCTATAAATTAAAATTATATTTTTAATGAATTTTTGAAAATTTAATTTAATTGTATTTTTTATCAATTTATTTCGCATAAAATAAGTATAATTTTTTTTCTTCACGAGGATCTAAAAAAAATCAACTTCTAATAAAATATTGACATCACATTTTCAGAAGTTCTGATTTAAAAAATAAGTTAATTACTACCGCAAATAAAATTCCCTCAGGGGCTCACCTACTATAGGTGAGTACGGGTGTCCCAATCCCGAGGTTCCCAGGGATCTTTACTCCCTTTATGTCTTATTCTCATCTACGCCTTATTCTGTCTGCTTGATCCTTCTTTAAAACCCCCACGTGTTGGCCGTGCGTGGCGACCCATTAGACGGGTGGTGCACTGTGGTCCCCGATGCATCAATCGGCCGGTGGCTATCAACCTGAGTTGTTAGTTTGCTAGGGATCAAGCGAAGGGGTTACTCCTTGGGCTTGGCGTTAAGGGTGGTCACTGTCCCCGGGGGTAACTCCCAGCGTATAGGTACTGATTAGCACTAAGGTAAGTGCCGAGGTTGGATATGTCCAGAGCCGGTGTCTGCCTTCCCTTGTTGGGCTCCGTGGTGGGCGGTGCCGTCAGACCTGAATCTTCTCTATGTCGTATGGCTCCTCGCAACAAGGGTCCCTTTAGTGGGCAACGTATTCCTCAAACTTTCATTATTGATAATCATTTTGATAAATTCTTTATAGTGAAACGCATGTCTGAACAGGGCGAGACATTTCAAACAGTATCTCCGTTTCTGGTACAAAAAGCCATCATTGCCACAATTGGTGAACCACATTCTATTCGTAAGATGCGCTCCGGTGACTTGCTGATAGAGATCAGTTCTCGCAAGCAGGCTCAACAAATACTAAAAATAAAAGCTCTGGCAACTATCCCGGTTTGTGTTACCCCTCCCCTATCATTAAACACTTCAAAAGGTGTCATAACGTGTGGTGAGATATTAAATCTCCCTCTAGATTTAATTACTAAAGAGTTAAAATCACAAGGTGTTACGCACGTTCGTAGAATTACAGTTAGACGAGACGGAGAAACAATCGAAACAAAACATCACATTCTCACATTTCTGTCACCAAAATTACCGGAGTCCATATATGTAGGTTACATCAAGCTTCCAGTCAGACCTTATATTCCGAACCCCTTGAGGTGCTTTAAGTGTCAACGCTTTGGGCACTCGAAAGCAAATTGCCGTGGCACTGTAACTTGTGCCCGATGTTCTGAGAGAGGACATGAGAGCCAGGAGTGTTCCGCACAGGAAAAGTGTGTCAACTGTAAAGGTGATCATACGTCCTTCTCCCGCTCGTGCCCTCGATGGCAGCTTGAAAAAGAAATAACGACAATAAAAATTAAAGAAGAATTATCTTACCCAGAAGCCCGAAAGAAAGTTCTTTCTCAAACACCTTCACCTGGCATTAGCTACGCCTCTGTTGTCCGAAAGAATTTTTGTGAAAATTGTATATGTCAAAATTGTACTAAAAATAAAAAGCCTTTACTATCTTACAAACCTACATCTGAATCTGATACTGATAAATCTATTGTTAATAATAATAATAATCGCACAGAGAATTTAGAAACAACTAAAAGAAAACCATCAAAATCAGATAAATCCTTAAAACTTAAACTAGCAAAACGTGGAGTTTCGAAGGCAAGTCTTTCGGCAAAACTCACGAAATCTTCTTCAAGGAATTCTGTAGCTTTGGGACTTGCTAGTCAAGGTATAGCCCATAAAGACTTAACGTCTATTTTTGGTGGCATACCAAATAGTCCTGATCTCAAACTCCACCCTTCGGGGGATGAATCCGAATTTGCAATGAGTTGCGACGTTTCTGCAACTCCTATCGTTCCGCCTCATAATTCTTCAGCAACACATCTCTCTTAATGGGTACCTTCCTTTCTTGGAATTGTCGCGGCATACGGTCCAAACTTCACGACATCAAGACCATCATCAACACTTTTCATCCTGTTTGTTTTGGTTTACAAGAAACCTTCTTGACTCCCAACATCCCTTTAAAACTACGTGTCTATAACTGTGTTCGGAAAGATACAGGCACTGGAGGGCATAATTCTGGTGGTGTCTGTATTTTGACATCAAATTTATACCCGAGCACACCTTTAAAGTTACATACACCTCTGCAAGCCGTGGCTGTGCAAGTGCACATCAAAACACTTGTTACAGTCTGTAGTATCTATTTGCCACCTCATAATGCCATTAATATACAAGCACTTAACAATTTGGTGGACCAGCTTCCAACACCATTTTTGATCTTTGGTGATTTCAATGCACATAGTTCCTTGTGGGGTTCGGGAAGTGCAAACACTCGTGGGCGACAGATTGAACAGTTTTTAGCTGATAACTGTCTCTGTCTTCTTAATAAGGATGATAAAACATACTTTCATGAACCCACACATACCTTCCATACTCTTGATTTGGCCATATGTTCTCCAGAGTTACTACCGTTTTTGAATTTGAAAGTCGGAGATGATCTCTATAATAGTGATCATTTCCCTCTGATTGTCTCTCATGCTGATAGAGGCTGTAGAATATTTTTGCCTCAGCGGTATGTATTCCAGCGATTAGACTGGGCTACTTATAAACAATTAGCAAAAATTACTAAGTCTATGGTGAATACTAAATGTGTCACGGAAGCAGTACGAAACATCACTGAATGCTTAATAAGTGCCGCGGACAAAGCAATTCCTAAAACTTCACCACGGCCTCGGAAATTCCGAAAACCCTGGTGGAATGAAGCCTGCCGCGATAGCCACAAACAGCAGAAAAAGCTTTGGAACATTTTCCGAAGGTACCCCACCACAGAAAATCTTGTCGCTTTTAAACGTGCCAAAGCCATTGCTCGTCGTATTCGTCGTCGAAGTCAGAGAGATTCTTGGATAAAGTATGTATCATCAATTACTCCTTGTACTTCAAGTACACAGTTGTGGAAGAAGGTGAAAGCAGCAAATGGTGTCTATCAGGAATTATCTGTCCCTGTTCTTAGAATAGGTAGTACGACTCATTCTGATCCATTGGAAGTCGTTAATATTATTGGACAGACATTTGCACAAAATTCCGCTGTAGAGAGCTATAACTCATTATTCATCACAACTAAGAATCGTGCGGAAAAACATTCTTTGAATTTTCACTCCCACGCACCTCTTCCGTACAATTGCGAGTTCAAGATGATAGAATTAATTTCAGCTTTATCTCAAACTCATGATACTAGCCCAGGTCCAGATAAAATTACGTATAATATGCTTCGCCACTTAGATGAGGTGTCGCTCTCCAATCTCCTTTATCTGTTTAACAGAGTCTGGAATGATCAAAATTTCCCATACCAGTGGCAAGAAGCTCTCGTGATTCCTATATTAAAACCGGGCAAAGATTCTGCAAACCCTCTACACTACAGACCAATTGCTCTAACTAGTGTCCTTTGCAAGACGCTTGAGCGAATGGTAAATGCCCGACTTGTTTTTGAGTTAGAGAAAAAAAACTGCATTCCGCAGCTACAAAGTGGTTTCCGTAAAGGACGTTCAACTATTGACAACATCGTCCAATTAGAAGCTCAAATTCGCAATGCGTTTGTTCGTCGAAATCACCTTGTCTCCGTTTTCTTTGACATAGAAAAGGCGTATGATCGAACATGGCGTTATGGTATTTTAAAAAGACTTTTTGACTTGGGTTTTAAAGGAAACCTTCCAAGTTTTATCAAACGTTTTTGTCGACTCGAATGTTTCGAGTACGGCTGGGAAATTTTTATTCTAATTTTTTTAATCAGGCTGAGGGTGTTCCGCAAGGAAGTGTCCTCAGCGTCACACTTTTTATGCTACACTTTAGTGAAATTTTAAACAAATTACCTCCGTCTGTCAGCGGAACATTATATGTCGATGACTTGCAGATCTCATGCCAGGGATGTAACATGCGACTAATTGAGCGGCAATTACAAAATGCTGTCAACAAATTGGTCAATTGGTGCGATAAAAATGGACATAAACTTTCTGCTGAAAAGAGTAAGTGTGTCCATTTTTGTAGAAAGAGGAGCATTCATCTTGATCCCGTCATCTCAATACGAAATGTTACTATTCCTGTTATTGATGAAATGCGGTTTTTAGGAGTGGTTTTCGACAGGAAGCTTACTTTCCTCCCTCACATCTTGCAACTGAGGAAGAAGTGTGAAAATACTTTAAATATTCTCAAGGTTCTATCTTGCACATCTTGGGGGGCTGATCGCACATCCCTCCTTCGCATTTATAATGCTGTTGTTTTGTCGCGCATTGATTATGCATGCATGGTATATGGCTCTGCCCGACCTTCTGTTCTTCGCAAATTGGATACAATTCATAATACCGCCTTAAGAATTTGCTCAGGTGCTTTCCGCACTTCACCTGTGAAGAGCCTATATGTTCTGTGTCATCAGCTACCACTTGAATTACGTAGAAAGAAAATTTCTACTCAATACTATTTTCGAACACTTTGCGTACCACACCATCCAATTTCTCATTTTGAGTTTCCTGCTTCCCTCCGCAGACTTTATGAAGCTCGCCCTTATCATATACTCCCTTTCAGTGAGAGGATCAAGAGTATTGTACATGACTCGAACCTGAGCAACGTTACCTTCCATATTAATGACAATTTGGTTTTTCCACCTTGGGATGTACCGGTATTCCACTTCTTGAATCCATTTTCTGACTTTGACAAATCCACAACAGCTCCGATTGTTTTTCAGCAAATCTTTAATTCCCATCGCAATCATTATAATCTATACACACCCATTTACACTGACGGTTCCAAAGCAGATGAACATGTTGGTTGTGGCATAGTCTTTGGATCTGCTTTTCATAGTCACCGTCTGCATAACTCTTGTTCGGTGTTTACTGCTGAACTAACAGCCATATTTTGCGCACTCCAGCAGATTGAGTTTTCTTCTCAACGTAAATTTTGTATTTATTCTGACTGTATGAGTGCCTTGAAAACCCTTTCTAATTTTCACAACAGAATTCACCCAGTTGCTGTTGATATTTTATCCTCTTTGCATGCCCTTCGCAATAAGGGTTTCGATATAATTTTCTGTTGGGTTCCGAGCCATGTCGGTATTTTTGGAAATGAGTTTGCGGATAAGGCTGCAAAAGACGCTTCTTCGTTTCTGCAGCGTCCACTTTTATATGCTGATGCGAAGAGAGCCTTCTCTGATTTTATTAATAAATTATGGCAGAATGACTGGGATACACAGACCCATAATAAACTTCATTCGATAAAACCTTCTGTTGGATTGTGGCCTCCTCTGCCTATGCGAGAGATTGATGTAAAATTAACTCGTCTTCGCATAGGACACACTCGTTTCACCCACAAACATTTGTTACTCGGAAATGAAACACCGATATGTCCGACATGCAATGTTGATTTTACCATTTTACACATTTTAATAGAGTGTCCTTCTTTTACTTCTCACCGTAATAATTTGTTTCCTTCGTCATCATCATTAACTCTTCTAGACTTAGTGGGTGCATATCCCCACAAGAATATTTTTCATTTTTTGAAACTCATTGGATTTTATAATTCTATCTAGGATTTTTTTTTAATAATTTTTAAATCGTCTTAATTCCAATATCTTGTTTCTTTGACAATATATCTCATATAATTTGATAAAAACCATAGAAAATTGTTTTTATATGTGGATTTTAACTACTAATGAAAGTATTATAACCATTTGTCTGGCGCAGCTTAGCCAAAACTTGGCTCTTGCGCCAATAAAACTCAATCAACCAACCAACCAACCGCAAATAAAATAGTAAAATATGATTTTTATCGCGTGAGTATATGAAATTAAATAAATAGGAAATGTGATATTGTTTTAACAATAAATGAGAGAATTTTTTTTTCGTTTGTAATATCTAAATTATTAATTCAGAATTAAAATAAATAAAAATACAAAATAAAAATACATTACAAAAGTGCGACAGTTAAAATTGAAAAAGAATTTTTAGAAAATTACCAAACGATAATCTTCCGAGAACGAGATTAATTATTTAAAAGTCAGAAATCTTAATCGAACTAGAAGATGACGTAATTTCAAAGAAACGACGAACAAAAAGCAATTGATATTAAGAAGTAAAATATTTTTGCATTCGTGTTTCTTTTTGTATATAAGATATACACATGTTTTGAATTGCTACTTTTACTTATGTGAAGAAGATATATTGTGCAAATCGAAGAATTCGCCTTCGTGATTGTAATTTATTTCAGCATTTTAATGAATCATGCGAAATAAAAACACATCTGCTTTCATTGAAGCATACGTAATATTAAAGCTATGCTGTTAAAAGCAGGTCAGATATCTTCTTTCAAACAAGCATACGCAATAATTAATAATACGAAATTTGTAAAAGCAGATAAAAATATTTTTTACCCGCTTATTTCGGAGACTTCAGAACTTTCTAACCAACACAATATCATGTTCTCACATGAGAAAAAGTAAATCAATTATCATTACAAATTAAACATATAAAAATGTCATTTTCAACAAGTGTTTGCATTAAATGAAACAAATATTAAACAAGGTATTTTCGGAAAATAAATGCATGGAAACGTTTTCAATGATATTTTACTATATTTATATTACTAATCCAACTAAACAGTTTTATTTCAGGCAAACAGGGCTTAACATCGACAAGGCATCTTCTGTTGTCGGAACCCAGCATCTAATTTCTTAATTTTTGGGGGAGAAACTTAAATCTCTTAACAATTGGTCTAAGTGAAATATATAATTAGTATATTGAGGGAAACAATGCTGATGAATTAAATTTTTACATACATCATCGGCTCTGTGAATCATATTAAAAAAAATATTCTTGATATAATAAGTCCTTAAAATAAAGAAGTGTCATTCCAATCAACTAAATCAATCATCAAAGCTGATCTATCAATGAAAATTTCAATTTAACTATTCGATAAAAGCTGGTGATTTTAGATCATTTTATCGACTATCTGAAAGAAGCCATTAAGGGTGTCTCAAAAGTAATTGACCTAGATCATGAAAATGTTGATTGTTCTAATCTTGCAATATTCAGAACAGAATAAAATAGTCAGATATGATCGCAGAAGATAGAAACATTTATTTGTTTATTTAGAAATTCAATCATAAAGAATATTTTACAGAATATGAATCTTAAAACTAAAAATCTGTCTATAAATTTAAACTTCATAAATATTTGAAGTATATTTATAAATCAAAATAAATAAATAAAATAAAATATTATTGTTGGAAGCATTTATATACATCTAAAAATAAAATTAAAAACTTAATATTTCATTGAATCTGTGAAATGTTTGATGCATAATTCTTTGAGATATCATAAATTATCAAAAATTATAATATTCAATCTCTGCAGTGAACATAAAACTTCAATGTCAGACTATTCTGCTTTGAGTTCTCAGCTTTATTTAAAGGCATTCTTGAATTGAGTTAAAATTTCCATATATTAAGTGCACTTCCATCATTTCCACTTTAATTTAAAACAAAATTTTACGGGCGCTGATAGAAAATCAGAGAGTGAGGCAGAGTTCAAAAATCAGGCTTACTTAAGGCCTACATAGTATAAGTAAATTTTATGACTATCGAAATTTGAAGCTTAATTTTTTTTTCTGAAAAAATCTATTAGGAGACCAAGTTATATAAAAAAATTAAATGAACCTTTTAGATGGCATTATTACTGGCGAGTCAACTGGTCGCCAAAGGCGGCTAGTTTTAAATAAAAGTTACCCTGCAATCAGTCAGTAAAACTAACTGATTTATAGAGATTTGAATACAATGATTCAATAAAAACGGGCTGTTTAAGATCACTTCATCCAATGCCTCAAAAGAGATACTTCAATCAGTGCTCAGGGCTTCACAAGATGTCGGCCACAACAAATCCTGTTGATACTGCTACGTTCAGTGGTGGCGGGACTGTACACAAGGGTTTCACAAGACTGATTTATCTAGATTATGAATATGTTGATTGTTCTGATTTATTCAATTTTAAATTTCATAAAGCAATCCGATTTGATAGTAGAAAATAGAAACGTACATTTATTTATTTACAGAATCAAAAATATTGCAGAATACGATTCTTTTGGTTGATTAAAATTCAAATATCATAATTTTTTAAATACATTTAAAAATCTAAAAAAATGTAAAGCATTACTATTGACAGTATTTATATACTTTTAAAAAAAAAAATTAAAACTGAAATTTTCTTTGAATCCGTGAAATTTTTGTTGAATAATTTAGTGAAATATTAAAAATTAGGAAAACTGTTCTGTATAGCACTTGAAACTTCGATGCCCAACGACTATGTTTTCAGTTCTTATAATATTTAAAGATATGCTGAGATCCACTAAAATATGTCGTCATATTAATTTTAATATCTTTATTTCCCCTTTAATTTAAAATTGAACTTAACGTTCATTATAGAAAATTTGAGAGGGATGCGTTATAAAACAAACGGAAATGCTTCAAACCTACATAATAATATAATTGAATAACATGACTATCAAAATTTGAAACTTTAAAATATTTTTCTGAAAAACCTATTATGAGAAAAAGTTACATAAAATATTAACTGAATATTTTTGCGAGCAATAATATTAGCGAACTGGGTGGTTTCCTAGTACTTAAGTAATTCTGAACTGGTTCTCCAAACTTCTTTCACCTGAAATTTCACTAAAAAGTGACAGTTCGATTATATTAAGCTTATTGTGGTTAGATGATTGCCACCATAAATTCTAATGGTCAAATTTAGTAAGAGAAAATGAAAAAAAAACCTTACTTTTCAATCGTAAAAATGCCTTTGGAATTGCCGAGTTTTTAGAAAATCCTTAGTTTGAATTTTACAATGTTTGAAAAAATAACTTAACGAAATCAGAGAATCAAATTTGCTGCATGCGTCGAAAACGGGCTAAATACAAACCCTCTATTAGTATTTGCTCACTCTAAGAATCTCTAGATTTATAGAGCGATGAACATTTATAATTTCTCGAAGTAAGCACCTACCAGAATATTTGAAGCTCATTTCAATATAAAATGAAAAAGGACACCCCCAGGGACAATAGATGTAGGTTCTGACTTCTAGGGAAAAATTCCCCAACTGTCTATTCTCTACATTGGGTATCGAATCCTTCAAACGATAATTTGATTTTTTTCGAAACTATTTTTCGTCTTTTCCTGCGATTACTCGTTCTGACATCGTGTTTCATATATTGAGCGGAAGTGCAGTTCTTCGAATCACTTCGCTTCTCATGAAGCGAACTTTAATATTGCCGTGGAATTTGAGTCTCTCCCTCTCTATCATGTATCTCTTTCTCCTGAATTTCAGTTTTAATACTGGATTAAAGGGTCTTTCGAATCTTTTAGAAAAGCACCAGTTCTACACATATGATTTGCCTGGAACAGTCAGAAAAGTGCCGGATCTTTTTCCATCACCAAGCTGCCGACTGAAAACTAATTGCAGATTTCGTCTCAGTGATTTTTTTTTATTGCACTCCTTGTGCATTTAAATGCGACGCTTTAGAATTTCGATTTGTTTCAAAGACCTTTTAAGATTAGTGGCTGTTTTCCCTAGTGAATTTTTCGCGTTTTTCTTCTCCAGTTGAAAACTAAAGGAGAAGAATTCTGTTTAATACCTTTGTAAATTACGAGAAAAAGAAAAAGAAAATTTACAATGCATCAAAACTTAGAAAAAAAATAAGTGGACACCAAGGAACGGGCCTTTATCAAAGTTTTAATACACACAAGGAAGAAAAAGATGCAAGACTATTAAGAAAGCATTGATTTAATAATTGGAAATAGTTCTAACAATTTAACGGGTTTATGAACATGGAACTATATCTAAGTAATTTAATCGAAATGAAATTAGAACGTTTCTTCTCTGAAACATATTTTTCGATAAAGGTGAAAAGCAGAAAGGAAAATGAATTCCAGTTCTTTATATCATTGAGGGTAAATTTATATATATCATAGTTTTTTGGTTTATGTTTTAGGATTTTAAAGATAAGTTCAAATACTGCTCATCTCTAGCATTATTAAAATTGGCATTCAAAAAAGGAGGTTTAAAATTAAATTCAATCTTGGAAAGTTAAAATGAAGCTTATTTCTATTGTTTCAAATAATTTTTTACTTTGAAAAACATTTTTACATTTTCTTATTCCAAAAACTAAAAGAGAATTGAAATAATGGTTTGATTTTCATAATTTTTGGAGTATAAGGGATATTTATTCTTCCCAAAGAGCACATTTCTTTTATATTTAATACATTGTTATTATATTTACTGATGAAATATTCTGACGCATTTATCGGAAAAAATTATCCTTATGAAATACTAGTCGAAAATCATCAAATTAATACAACATATTCTAAAACAATTATTTGAGAATTAACCCAATTAAATTCTTCATAAAAAAGAGAGGAAGAAGGATTAAAATCTTGTTATTTTTCCTAAAAACAGATTAAAATATCTTTGGATGATAAAAAATATAACAGCTGACGTAAGTTAATAAGACTGAAAGTGCAATTGTAACACCCGAAAGTTTACCAGGATATATATAAGCTAATAGCTGTAAATGGTATACTAGAGTATGAGAAAAAAATTTCTTTGTTCGGAATTTCTTGCAAAATAGAGACTTCTCGATAAAGCGTGAAAATCTTGAATGGATGCTTATCGATACCAAAAAGCAGAAAAAATAATGTATTAAGTATAAAATTTATTCTGTAACACGGCAAAAAAAAACACTTGTACACCAGGATGAAAAAAGGGGCATAGCAGGAAATAAGTTAAAACAATTTGGTGTATTTCACGGTAACAATTGCAAAAATAAAAATGCATTTCATTTTTGAAAAATTTTGGCTTTTAGGTGTAAGCTTATTCGGATACACACCAATGCCCGAACGCATTTAATATGGATGGATCTGGAAAAGAAATATGATTATTTATGAGAGAAGTAAAAGAAATTCTCCTCGAGATTGAATTGCAGATTAAGCTAAATTAAGCTGGACAAATAGTGGAAATCAAGAAAATGATATTCTCATTCCAGTTTTGGTTCTACTTTCCAACGACGTGGATTCATTCGACTTTAAAAACATAGGATTTCTTAAACCAGGGTGAGTTTAAAATTAAAAAAAAACCATGATCGATGATTTGCAAAGTTTTTCTAAGTGCTGCCGTGAGAATTATTATAACATGCGATATTCCTAAATGAAATCGCTTTAAACTAAATGTCCAGTAGATATCATTGAAAAGTATTTTAAGTACATGAATTAGTATTTGTAATTAATTTAAACATATACCAGAATAGATGTCAAGTGCCTAGAAAACACATTAAAATGAACAAACGAGTTAAAACCTAAGTAATAGAATAATTTGACTGTCAAAAACTGAAGCTAAAAATATTTTGCTGAAACTATGAAACCAAGTTACATAAAATAATAAAAGATTAAAATGAAATCTGCTATGCATATTTCAATGTATTATGTCAGAACATAATTTCTTGAACGGTCAAGCACCACGTGTTCGAACAATTTAAATTATATTTTTATTCATTTCAATTGTTGAATTGAATTAGTCACTTTAGTATTGCAAACAATCCAAAAAAACTTTGTCTCGCATTAATTTTTTTAAAAAAAATATCCCATTCCCGATTTATTTTATTTCACATAATCACGTGCTCAAAATGATATTTTTCTAGGTTTTATTTGCTGTAGTGAATAACTTATTTTTTTAATCAGAGTTTTTGTAAATGAAATGGCAACGTGTTATTAATAGCTGATTTTTCGAAATGTTCGTGCAGATAATAAAATTTCAATTTTTCTCCAACTGTTTTTTTTTTCTTTATTTTTCCCTTACGGATTTTTGTCTCCCTCATACCCAAAATAGCATCATGTTCTGACATAATAATAGTTGATCATTTTAGTGAACATAAATAATGGCGAATCGGTTGACCACCAAAGACAGCTTTTGCAGTAGATTTGACGTTCTGTTTCGTAGTTTCTAAGAGCCATTGCTAACAAATAATCAGAATTCACTTTCATATTTCGTTAATAGGTAGTGTAGACTAAATAAGCTTTACTTTTTCAATATTTGAAAATTTATAAAACTTTTATTTTCGTTCTAGATATTAATAAATTATTTTCAACTATACTTAATTGATTTGAGACCTAAATAAAGAGGATCCAAAATAATTAATTTGATATTTTAATATCAATTTGCTTCAATTCCGCTTTCCGTCCAACATTCATTCGTCATGCATTCCTGTTTCAATTCTTTTTAATAAGCGTAAAACATGTTTACTTTCATTTTAGTAAGTGGAAAACATGTTTACTTCGCAGGCGGTTTATTAGGGCATATTTTGATTCTCCCCGCTGTAGTTTCGGGCACCCCTTCGGTTGCGAAGTAGCGCTCTCTCCGCAACCTTCCGATATCACCTTAAAGAAGGGAGAAAAGACATTTTTGTCTAGTTTAATCATTTCATCTGCGCTCGGTTTGTTTCTCCTTCGGTTGCTTCCTCCCCCCCCCTTCCTTTTTACCTCGCCTTTACCTCGCCTCGGTTTCGGTTTCTGTATTGATCGCACACAGCTCCTGGATTTTAAAGGGGTTTGAAGCTTCCGATTTTCTTTGAAATGGGTTATTAAGGTTGCCAACATTCCAAAGAATACATTGACTCGTTTTTGAAAAATTTTCGATGGCGTATTTATTTCTTAGCTACAAAAGAGGTTTATTTATTAATTTATCGATGACGATCTTTCGGGGAACTTGAATGCTGGCTGTTTCTGTTGCACACCCAAGCAGTGATGTTTTGTTTATTTTTCAGACTAATGAATGTCTTGTAATATAATTATTTATTATTCAAAGAGAGCTAACATTATTGTACTTAAAGGGAATGATTTTGTTCTGAACGTTTTTATAATGCATGTGTCTTATTTGAAGTTGGGGTGGTGTTTTAAAATAACTTCTACTCTGTATGGTTCCATCACTTTAATAATTTTTTTTCAAGGATTGTTGGTCTTTTCGTTCACCTTTAAAAAGTCCTGAGTTTGGCAAGTGTCTGTGCTCTTCTTCCATTTTTCACCTGTTGGTTTGGATGTCGTTTGGTCTATTCATTAAATTTTAAGACTCACCGGTGCTCATAACGACTATGTAGTTTGGGAATACGTTTATAAGGTTGTAGAAAAGATGTTTAGTTTATATTTACTTATGAATAATTAAATGTCGTCGAGAATGAAATGCTCCTTTGTAAGTTACAAACGTTTTCAAAAATGGACCAATTTGATGATAAAACTCTAACTGATTGCATAATGAAAAATATTTTAGTTTCAGGTAATTATGTAAAGATCAACTTTTTTTTCATAAAAGTTGAATTGTGGTTTGCTTTTACACCGTGCTCCAAGTTGAACTCGAGAAGCTTTTAATAAGTCCTTCCTTAAATGTATTTGTACTGCAAATAAGTAATAAATTCCATTTCCTTTAAAAAATAGTACTAGTGTTCTCCTCATTTTGGGTCAAATCCTCACCACCAATTACGGCTAATTTAATCCGTTGTTGATCAGTCGTAATTTTGAACACGGTCCCTTCTCATAATTTTTAATTCGCAGACCCTTCTATTGAGATTTGATAGCGAAAATGTATGTAAGAAATAGCCATTTATTTTTAGTTAAAAAGAAGTTTCGAAAAGGCGAAAATGTATGCAAGAAGTTTCATTTTATTGTTCATTTTTTTATCTCAATTTTCATTTATTTCAATTTAAAGTTATATTACTTGTTCAGTAATATAATTGTAAATAGTTAATTAAAATTATATTACTAATATATATAATTACAGTTTGTAAGTTTATAGTCCACACTTCTTTAAAAACTTCTAAAGACTTCGAATTTTCCCTAAAAACATGGAATTGCCTCCAGGCTTCCTCGTGAAAATCTTTTTTTTCAGGCACATATCTATTAAGAGTAAATTTTTAATAAGTGGCAGTTTAATTAGGATTTATCATATATTTTAAGTACAATTTTTTTAAAAAAAGGAGTATATAAGATATTTGATCACAGCACTTTTTTTAAAGTTTTCCTTTTGATTAGTAAAAACTAAAATGTTACTGGTCATTTCCTCAATAGCGATACTCTTAGCTGTTACTCAAATCATCCAAATGTTAACGAATATTTTCATTAAAATTTGAATTCTTAAATACTTAATACTTTTGTTTGAACTTGATACTTAAAATATTTAAAATTCGGAAAAAGTTTAGAAACATTTTAATGTAGATTAATTTTAGTTATACATATCTCATTAACTATGTTCAAAATTTTAAATCATGACCATGCTTTATCACTGATAAGCTTTTCGTTAATATGGGATCTTATCCTTTGAAATTAGCATTTAATTTCTTATATTTTAAATATTTTTTCTAAACTATAAGGAATATTAATTTTAAGAGAAAGCAAATTAAACAACAAGTTAAAAGTTTAGTTATATTAGGGTACTATGAAGAAAAATAATTTTATTTTAATAATTTCTGACTGCTTAGTGTTTATTTGAAATTTAGTATCGTGAAAACTTGAGATTATTTTTACTATCAAATTTTCAATTATTATATCCCTTATAAATGAAATTGAAATTTATTTCCGTTAATTTATTAATTAAAAATCAGGATACGAAAATTTTGCATTGTTTTGAGAATAAAGTAAAGAAAGCATCATTGGACGACTCTGCTTTTTAATAATATATTTTAAAATGCTTATCAGATTGTTTTTTTCATTTTTTTAAATTTTATTCATTAAATAAAAACTAATCACCAAACGGATATAAACTGAATTGAAAATAGCGTCCAGCCGTCCAGTACAAAAGTCACTTAGTAGATTGAGCTTAGTGAGTGCTGAGAATGTTAATTTCATTACCAGTGCCAGACAAAAGTACAATTCTTTCCTATAATTCATCAGAATTTCATCAATCATCTTGCTCTTAATAACATGCCCTACTCTTATTCGTTACGGTGTTTACACTCTTTTCCATAAATCAAAAATTAGGGAAAAGAAAGATTCAGAAGCAAAACAAATGTGACTTATTTGTAAGCAGCTATTTATCAAGCAGGAGATAAAATAAATACTCTATATGTTTGATATCATTAATAAAAATTGCAATTTTTTGCTTCCTGGGGAACAACTTATAGGAAATGCCTATTTCAAAAATCAATATTACATCGTTGGTATGATGGTAAGACTCCTAGACGGTGCAATGCAGTCCGTGTAATGCCTATGTATGCTGAGTATCAAATGATCGATCTGATCTTGGGAAGTTTTACACCACTTATCAAGCAACGCCCTCTGAAGTTCCGTTAGACATGGAAGTTAGTTGATGGCTTCAACTCGTCGGCCAAACATGTCCGGCAAATGCTTTTCTGAATTCTAGCCCGGTTAGAATGCTACCGAATCCGTACTGGCGATAACCTCCTTTCAAAGGCATTCACTTACGATGATTGCACAGGCAGAACGTCATTGTCATCCATTAACAGGAATTCTGAAACCATGGAGCCCCAAAACAAACGTTTTGTAATGTTGTTCCAAAAAGATGTACAGACAGATATCCCCTGCCATGGCTCCAATTTGAGCGTGCAAGTCAATTCTGGAACCCAGAATAATTCCTCCTCAAATGAACAATTACGCGCCACCATAATGACGTTGTCTTGGTAGATGTGTATCTGGGGACCTTCATATCAAAGTCCGGCAAGAATCAGACAACAAGCTAAACCTGGACTCGTTCAAAAACATCACATAAGCCCACTGTTTCGTTGTTCGCAATGTATGTTCTCTACTCCAGACTAACCGCGGGCGACAGTGAGTTGCTAAAGGGAACACATCTGGCAGGCCTACAAGCTTACAGACCAATCTCCTCAAAGCGTCTGTACATGATCTGTCTTGAAACTATCTTGCCAAAGTCTGAAGAGAGCTGACACGACAGGTTTGAGACTGTAACACGGGTGCGACTTGTACAGCAACACCTACTCACATTCCCATCATCTTGGAATCGTTGCCCAAGTGTGGTGATAACACTCTCGGCAAGTCCAAATTCCTCGAACTCTTGCAGTTGAGTACGCCCGCATTCTGGACGGCCAGTAATTCTGCCACGTAAAATCATCCTAATGCTTACTTTGTGTCATAACTAAGCGGTTATCACAATGGAAGGCTTATAAAGCGCTTGCGAACTATTTTGCTTCTTTGGCTGTATTCCTTATACATCCCTCTTTTACACTCGCGTCATTGTGCCGTGCAATCTGTTGTAATCCTGTAATTTTTCTTATGATTTTTGAAGATGTGAGAGGTTATTTTACCTTTGATATACGCATTTTAGAGTTAGATTTCCGAGGGACTGAATTATCCTTAATTCATGCATATGAGTGTAGTATAACGAAAAGAATGTTTTAGAACCTCCTTAAAAGTATCAGGATGTAAGTCTCAAGCTTAATATATAATTATCTAACTCTGAAGCTTAAAAATATTTTAGCAAAGTTTTTAGATGACCATGTTACATAAAATATTTTATTGAACATTTTAGCGTTTAAAACAACGGCTAGTTTAAATAAAATCCAATGTGTATGTGCATTAGCGCTCGGCAGCCCACGCTATTTAAAGTAAGCTAACAAATGCGGCACGTGTATAACTTGGAACCCGAAAATGCGCACCTCGAAACATTTTTTTTTCGAATTTTTAATTCAATTGTTAATTAATTAAATATTTAGTGACATTTTGACGTTCTTCCGCTATAAATTCCGAAAATATTCCAGCCCAAAACTGATGTTTATATCTAGTTAAAGTTCAAACAATTATATTTTTAATGATATAAAAGTTTTAAAACAAAAATTAAGTTTCTATTTTAAAATTATTTTAACCCT
Organism: Argiope argentata; assembly: GCA_026289955.1. NCBI lineage: Eukaryota > Metazoa > Arthropoda > Arachnida > Araneae > Araneidae > Argiope > Argiope argentata. The sequence continues at coordinate 826,491 of JAOUZG010041477.1, read as the reverse complement.
ATTTTCAAGGATTTATTTCACTCAAAATAAAATTTAACTTGCACGTGCAAGTTTCGAGTTATTATGAAAAAAAATATCTTTTATAAACGTGCTGCCATTATATCGACATTAGCACAAATTAAAAAAATAAATCAATGTTATTGCAAATTGAACATATAAAAATACAATTTCCAGGAAGTGTCCCTATGAAATTAAATAAATATGAAAAACGTAGACAGACACACAGATATTAAAGTTGTATAAAGCAAAAGCCTTTCAATTTAATCAGGAAATTTCGGGTTCCTTTAAGAAACTATGACAGAAATGTTAATTAATTAAAAGCTAACTTTCTTCCCAAAAATCTTCATTTCCCCATCTCCAAATAAGCAACAAATTCAGTTTGTTTTCCCCCACTCTAATAAGGTTAAGCTTAACATGTTTTCTACCGATTATATCAAACATTTCTGATTATTTTCTTAATGCTTGACGCATTTAAATTTAATCATTGTTGATGAATCGATTTTTCCGATTCATTTTGATGTACTTTCGAATTAAAATAATACAGAATAAAATAATTAGAAATTTCTAATCTGTATTGCGCTACTTTAACTGGCGTAGAAAATTCAAGCATTTGCGTTGTATCAAATGGCTTTGAAACTTCAATGCCAATTGAGTATGTTCTGAGTTTATTCAGATTTATTTTGTGTATACTTGATTTTTTTTGGCTAGGTATAATTTCTTGATAAATTTTTATATTAATTTTACTTATTTAATAAAAATTAACTAAAATATTTTTTTCTTTGTTGACCTAAGTAGGAATTGACTTCATTTTTTTATATTACTTTTTCAATTTATTTTTAATCGATCTGAAGAAAGGCGACCAAAATTGATTTTTGACAACATAAAGTATATGTTGGAGATTGAAACTGGTGTTCTATGAGCACCTTAGAAATCCAGTCCTTATCCTCTGTAATAGTGTTAGATCCTTGCCAAATATCTATGTTTCTTAATTGTTGTTTGATCATGTCTAAACTCAAAGTCCATAATTTTATAGGTCCAGGGAGGAAGGGGGGGGGGTGAGTGAAACCTTTATTGAGAAGTACGTGAGAAAGTTTCGAGGATATCACTTTCAGAGTTCCTGACTGAAATTTGCTTAAAGAAAATAAATAATTGTGGATCGAAAAACTTTCGTGACTATGTCCAGGAATATATCTATTGCTAACATGAATAGTACAAATTATTTCCTATATAACCTATCTCTTCGTGCCCTGGTTAGTTAAAATCCCTTTCTCATTAGTTTTATTTAATTATTTATTTTGAAAATCTGTATCCTTTTTTCCAATAAGCACAAAATATTTTACAATTCATATAAATTAAGTTTACAAACATGAGTATGTAGTAACCAATGTAAAGATAGTTCATTCTCATTTGGCAGACTAACCCTGTGGAGGTGCGGTATCTCGGACCAGATGAGGTAAGTCTAAGAATGGAATAGGACATCCTTTCTTTCTAAATTAAAAGAGGGATGTCTTTCAGGCATCCTTATTTTAATTTAGCTCACTCAAGGGGATTAAGCCTGTGGCTTCTTGTTTCGTGACCTTCACAATAAGTACATTTTTTCAGCCGGTTTCAAAGGATGATTTTTATTAGGTGAGAACATGATGTTTTTTTTCGTTAGGAGATTTCAATGCCAACAAAATTTACGGACAAAAAAGTATTTTACCCGCTTTTACCAGCATTATTGCATTATTATTATGTTTGCTTCTTTCACAGCAGATACATATTTTAAAAGACTAACCTGCTTTTATCAGTATTTAAATATTTCATCTATTTCTTTGCGTGACGTCTGGGAGACCGTGAACCCCCCCCAATCAGCAAAAGATCGCCGGCCAACCATTGACCGCATATCGTAACACATAACAGAGATCGTGCCAACATTGGTCATGTCCCACATCTGAACGCCTGACAATGATCGCGCCGACTTCTTCTCGATGAATTTGCCGATCGTTTCCCGACGTGTTTTTATCAAGACCGACGTCATTCCAATCATTTTCATCTATGGGCGACCCAATACCAGCCATTCCCAATGTATAGTTTAACAATGAATGACCCAATGCCAATCATTTCCCAATGTGTAATAGCATTTGGCGACCCAATACCAACCACTTTCCAACGTATGATTTAGCAATGGACGACCCGATGCCAATCATTTTCCAATGCATTTTAGCAATGGGCGACCCAATACCAACCATTTCCCAATGCGTTTTAGCAATGGGAGGCCAATTATCAATCATTGGGCGAATTATTACTGAACACTTGCCACATCAAATTGAAATATTAGTTTCTTGATTATTTGGTTTTCTTAAACCCTATAATTTAGTGTTATAATGGTTAAAATTATCTTAC
>JAOUZG010041477.1:797054-814106 GCA_026289955.1 Argiope argentata | reverse complement strand
TTTTTTTTTTGTAACTGAACTGGAAATAATACTTGGATATTGTATTACACTGCAGCCAACTTTGAGAAAAACAATATATATTGTTCTATTAGTTGTATCATGCATGAATTCATTCCTTTATATTATATTTAAATCATTTTTTTAATTTCAAATTTAATTACAATTAAAAATATTTTAACGCCGGTGAGTTTTTAGTGTCAGATTTTGAATGCGACAAGTAACAGTATAAGGGGATTCCAAGGTTTTTTCCATTTTTAAAGCTAAAAATTCGAGAGCAATGGAGGATAAGTTATGAAATAAAATTCAGAAGTCTTTGTAATGTCACACTCTACTGAAACTTTGATTAATATTTAGATTTAGAAAATTAGAAAAGGAGCTACTCATTAGAAAAGGAGCTAACTTTTGTAGTTCCTTAAAACCAACTGTCGAGAAAATGCCGACCCTTCAATTTACCGATACGGCAAAGGATAGTTTCTCCAACTCATTATACAGGCAAGAGCTTGTTCAGATATTTGATCCATTCATAATGAACAGACTAAAGGTGAAACACAATCCAAACAAGATATTGCATTCTCCACGTGGCCAGAGAGCGTGGTTTATTTATAGCTGCATCCTTGTAACAGCTGGGCTTATTTCCATCCCTTTATTGATTTCTTCTTGCCGGGAAGTGAGCTTGAGTTATCAGAAAGCTCTGCTAAGTTGAAAGGAAGAAGAAAACTCCTCTCCTCGTTTCCTCTGTGTCTACTGAACGCAATGCATTTAGGTAGGATATAATGAGTTAATGGCGTACTGTGCAAACATAGTTCCCTCAAATGCAAACATAGTTTTAATCCAAACATAAAGCTAACATAGTTCAATTGCAAATATTCTAAGTAGGTGAAAAGATTAAAAAGTAAATTTTTTCGAATTAAATAGAGTTTTATTCGCGATTATTCAGAAACCCAATTATTAAAATAAAACTAAATCTGAAACGTCACAACATTTTAAACGAATGAAATTGTATAAGACTCTTTTCACTAAGATTCTTAAAGAGTATTAATATTTTAAAATATGGAAAAAAATACCGATGCCATTAAAAAAATAAATTGCTACTGATTCTTATCACGGAGATCAGGTTAATCGCTTGTATCCCGTGACATGTTAAAGGATTTTTCTTGAGAAATTTCACACTGATATCCTTCTTTAATAAAATCCTAGCAGTTTCTGGTGAATCATGCAACATCAAATATATCTTTCTGGATTTTATTAATCTTAGCATTTCAGGAACTTGCATTTTGATATTCATTTTTTGTGCATGACTGAACAAACAGAAGCGTTGTTTCCTAACTATTTTGTGTAAATTTTCAGTTTTGCTCGATTCGTACAAGAGTTAGATTTTTTTCATTTCTCTTGTAAATTAATTTAAAGTGAGTAAAAGGCGCAATAGAGGATGTTGGAGAAACTACTTTATAGGTGAAATATTTAGGTAAATTACTTTGAACTGTAAATTGAATATTTCCCTTAAAGATGCATCTGGAGATAGTTTCTTGTATCTGTGTCATTGCTTTGACAGTTCATATAAATTTGGTGTTTGAAAAAATCTAATCTTGCACTTTTCAAACAGATACTTTAGTTATTACCCAGATAGAATTGGAAGAAAAAAGCAAGAAGAAAAACTTTCACAGCTTACACACTTTTCTTTTACAATACTCTTAAAATTACAATAACAGATTATACGAAAAAAAGAACATACCAGTAGCGTTAAATTCTGAGATGTTTTAAATTGCCAAACCCTCGAAATTGCAAAAGAAATTGGAATACATACTTCCTTTGACTATATATTCAGGATGAGTTCTGAAATTTGCATAATAAAAGATGGTAATAGAAGAATACACGCGGATAACAAAACTATGCTTTATTTCTTACCCTCGGATAATGATTATGCTGCAGTTCGGTGTAAATTCCTAATTCAGAGATGTTCGGATATTACCTACATACTAAATAAGCCAATATCATGAAACTATCAAGAAACACTATCAAGCCAAAAGTATTCGGGCAGCCCTTAAAAAAGGGTTCTGGTGGGTGAAGTAATTTGATGGGTAAACGAAGGCTATAAAAGCGTTAATAGTGGTTTGTTTGGTTATATTTATGCATTTGTTAGGCAATGAGTAAGCGAAAACAGCTTAGTTAGTTTGGTTGTGGCAGTATAGTGGGATACCACCTTTGTGGTAAATCAATTCGTGAGATTGCGGTTATTATACAGAAGTTTAAACCAATGGTGAATGATATAATTGTGAAGTGGAAACTTAGAGGTCCTGAAGCTGGAGAAAAGTGAATTGGTGGATTGAATTTCTCAGCAGTTCCTAAGCTCATCAGGCGTTAGTGTTGGTAGCAGGACAGTACGTCGAGAGTTAAAAAAAACTTGTCGTTTCATGGTCGTGCAGCCACGCACAAGTACTGCACTCCACAGAAGGTGAAGCATTGAGTGCAAAGGTGCAGAGCTCACCGTCATTGGATTATGGAAATGCGGAAAATGTGATAAATCTTGTTTTACAGTCTGACACTTTCATGGACGTGTTTGAGCCTAGCGGAAGCCCAGGGAACATTTATTTACTGATTATATTGGGTCAAGTGCTAAGTTTGGTGATGGAAGCATAATGGAGTTGGGGTGTTTCTCTTGGTTTGGTAGGGATCTGCTAGCTCCTGTGATCGGAAACATAACTCTTAGATGTATGTGAACATTCTAAACAATGCTGCACTCCAAACTCTAATACAATATTTCGGGAAAGTATCCATACCCATTTTTCTTCCAGCAAGAAAATTGTTACATTCACACATCGAGGCTTGCACAGACGTGGCATGACGAAATGAGCATTCAAAAACTGGGCTGACCCTCTCAGAGCTCCGATATTAATCTCATAAAATACCTTTGGAACGAATTGGAGAGCAGATTATGTAGCAAGACCAATCGAACTTCCACACTGAAAGTATTCACTTCAGCTCTGCTGAATGCCTGGAAATTAATTCCTATAGCCATATATAAAAAACTAGAGGAAATTCTTTCCATATGTATCCAGGCTGTCATCGATGCAAAAGGAGACCAATATCACATTACCCAGACAAAAGAGCTGTCGGTAACTTATTGGCCGATACATGCATCCGTCGGCTACCGCTCTCTAGTAGTTCGCCAACATTGACGTTAAATTTTGTGATGTCGGATTCTGACCAGATTTTTTGCGATCGAGTCTGAAGCTCGATTTTTCATTAGGGTGAACTACTGCGCTGATTTAGTGAGAGTGATAATTTTAATGTAATCGCCACATACTCGCTCCGATATCTGAAAAATCGTCCTTCCTAGATTACGTTAATTGCCATACGTTATTATCCTGAATATTATTAAAAATTGTGCCTATACAATCCGTTATCCCATCAAAAACATTATTACGTCTATGCAGTTCCGTAAGACTTACAAAATGAATGTTCAACCAGTAATCTCATTAAGAAAGAGATTTTGTATTTGCATCAAATCTGTTCATAAAGAGAAAGCGATTCTGAAGAAAAGTATTTGTATAATAGTTTATCTACATTATTAGAAAATTATGAAATCTATCATTTTATAGAATGCCTGGAAATTGAATATTGCGTCAGAAACTGGCTGGTAATGTAAGAAACTATTCATATTTCTTAAATTTTTAAGCATTGTATTTATTGTCACATGAAAAAGTATGAAATATTTATCCTCTTCAATGAATTAAAATTCTATTGTTTCAAAACTAAAAATGCAATTGGAGGTAAAATAAATTCTGGAATAAAACAGAAATTACTAGCTACAGAAAAATTCATCTTTGCTTCCTTGAAAACTACTGTAAGAATTCCTATACCTGAAGTCGACAACAGTAAAAATGATTAGCACAATATATTTGCAGTTATAATGTATGCGATGGAGTATAGTTTCTTCTGATTGGAACTTCAGAAGGAAATTTAAAACAAATCTATGTGAGATTTCAATTCACTTTACGTCTTAAGAACTAGCTTATAAATGAAAATATTCGTGACTACGAAAATCCTTTCGCGTTAGTTACATTTGGTCAGCCCAGTGGAAGCAGCCAAGGATATTTCAAACTTGTTTGTTAAACAAAATGTTAAAATATGCTATTCATTTGAATGAAAAATGTAATGAAATGGATTTCCAAATGACAACCAAGCACACGATATCACAGTAAGTGGGTTATTTTCAATTTCCATTTTTTATATGAAAACGTTCCCCCCTTTATAAGAAAATAATCCATTTTATTTTGCAAAACTTTAATTTTTCTTTACTTATTTTGAATAAAATTTTTAATAGTATCCTCATTTTCTCAGAATAACAACTGAAGTGAATTTAATTCTAGCTATCTGAGTAATTTTTTTTTTTCATTTACAATTATTTCGTTTTGTAAACAATTTTAAATTCTCAAATAAAAAAAGTTTTAAAAAGTATTAATTATCAATATTATATTTTGGTATTTATTACATTTGTGTTATTATTTTTATTTTGAAATAAGGCCAAAAAAGCTTAGCAGAATACATTTTCTGTAAGCTTTACAACTTGAGATAATGCAGGCATTTTTGAATACACATATATGAAAAGTTTCTAATTATTACATTTGAAAAAGTTGATTGAATCCTATTATTATACATTACAGTTCATTGTTTTTCTTCATTTGTTTTGAGAAGTTGTGACATGAAGAATTCTAAAAATGAAATTTTATTACCATGTTCAGATATGATATTCTGTGACTTGTATTCTTAAAAAGTTTTGAACTACCTCTTTAATTCTAACGTTCATTTTATTTATTTACCTTGAAAATTCACCATAATAATAATAATAGAATAAATTATTACCATGTGAGAACAAGGTGTTGTTTTGGTTAGGAGGTTTTGATGCCTCCGAAATTTGCAGGTAAAAATTATTCTTTTTGCTATTGAAAGATAGAGAGTCACCTGACCTGTGACATTTGATGTTTTTTTGCCAGTATTAATTAAAATGTTTTAATTAATTATTTTTTATTTTAATTGTTTCATTGAATTAGTAACATTTGATTGTATTGAAAACGATCATAAATCACTTAGTCTTGCATTTATTACTTACTAGTCACATTTGGTGGTGAGCTGGTTAATTCTCATTAAAATGTTCATTAAATATCTTGCGTAACTTTTCATCATTATAGGTTTTTCAGCAAAAGAGTCTTGATCTTCAAATCTTGACAGTTAAATTATTCTTATTATATTATTAGGCCTCAAGATATTTTGTTCGTTGTATTATGCGCCTTTCTCTAATTTTCAATAATGCCCGTACAGTTCAGTTCAGTTTTAAATTATAGTGGAGATGATGAATGTGTAATTAATAAAAAAATATTTTTTTCTGAAATCAAGTATGTAATAAAAAAAATATGAGAAATGAAAGTGGAGTCATTCGGCTTATGTATATTGCAGAATAATTTTCTTATTTTGTAATATTTTTAATCATAACTCGACCAAAATTTGACTGATTTTCTCGTAAACTTCACCTTTCAGTTTTATGTCAAAATAATATTTTACTGTCAATAATATTTTTTGATGTCAATAATAATATTTTACTTTTTTCTGTTCATAAATATACATTAAAAATTATGAAGTTTAAATTTCAGACAGAATCATATTCTGTAAAATATTTTTGACCCTTCAACTTTTAAATAAATAAAAATACATATCTATATTCAACTCAATCGGATAGCTTTATGAAGTTTTTAATAGAATATTTCAGAACAACCAGCGTTTTTATATTCTTAGGGCAATCAGTTCTTGAGAAATCCTGATTCCGGTATTATTTTTGAGACATTCGATGAAGTAATCATAAATCACCCGTTTTTATTGAATGGCGTTTTATTTAAGTTACCATAAATCAGTCAGATTTAGAGGCTAATTTAATTAATTACAACTCTATTTATTTTAAATAAAGGTGTCTCTGGAATATTTTGTTAAATATTATTCACAAAGTAGATGATCTAGATAAAAGATAAACATTCTTAATTTTTAGAGCATTTACTGTCTCAAATTGAATAAAAGTCTAATCATTGACTTCATTTAGACCATATTTACTAGTATATTTCTATTATTAAAGGTTTACAAATTAGCCCTGCATCTAAGGGATATGTATTAAAAATAGTTGCCTTAAAACTGATTAATTGAATTAGTAATGTAAATATTGTATATGTATCGTAAAAGTTCATAGAAAATTTGTTTTCTAGAAAATATATTATCATATGAGAGCTATTAAAGTATTAGGCATTTAAAGCCACATAATGCACGGGCAGAAAATTGGCAATTTATCGAATTATGGTCTTTTATGGCGTTTATGGAATAAATTTTTAACTTTTATAGTTATTAGAAAATGATTAATCAGGTTGACATATGTCATTATTTATCAGCAACCGAAAGTTAGAACATGTAATGAATATCTGTAATTCTCCAGTCTGACCAATAAAGTGTACGGTTGTAATAAGTTATCGTCCGAAGAATAAAGAAGAAAGAGGAAATTAATACGGAACATCGGGAGAAGGTATCGAGATGTGTACATTACAAATATTATAATTATAAAAATAATATAAATTTTTTAAAACTTCATTTTTTTATTTTCTTGAGAGCAAAAAAAAAAAAAAAAAAAACAGTTTTGTAGCTTGGAAGATTTTTGAAAAGAAAAATTTATTTTTTGAAATGTAAAGATTAAGCAATACAGTAGTCACGCGATCATTGCAAACCAGTTTAAACCATATTTTCGAGGAAAATGACTAACTTTGAAGGAAATGTTTTCAAGCTCTATAGAATTTGAAAATCTGATAGTCACGTGATTGTTTCGAACCTTTTTAAAACTGATTAATAATTTAAATTAACTAAAACAATAAATGACTTAAAATTAAAAATATTCAAACCTAACATGGAATATCCGATAGAGGATTTCATTTTTTATTTCCATTTCCTATCTCCTTACTTTTTCGCAGACCCGTGTGAAAATTAAAATTTTATTGGTTTAATTTCCAAAAATAGCTGATTTATTTCTTTTCATTTCACCTTTTATGAATATGGTGGCAATATATTGATTAATTTATTTTATTTTATTTATTTACTAGCATTCCCGCACCCGGCATTGCTCGGGTAATGAAATTAGCAGGGGATAACATGCTTGGTGCACTTAGTTACGAAAATCCTCATTAATAATTACTTATTACCTATAATTTTTTTCTAATTTTGGGAGGGCCCGTTGCCTTGGACTCCTTATATATATGTCTTTGTCTTTAAGGATCCTTTTAAAGTATTGATTTTCTTAGCAAACACAGCCATCTACATTTTATTGTTATACCTATGTTTAAGCAAGAATTTCTTTGTATACAACATTTTTGGATATTTATCTGTTTTTAAAATTATTAAATTGCTTGATGAACTGACTCTGGAGCAAGCTACATAAAATTGGCCGTGAGAAAAACAGACTCCTCTTAAATCGATCCCTGCTACTTTTAATGTCTGTCCTTGTGACTTATTAACGGTTATTGCCAAGCAAACTTTTACAGGAAACTGTACTCTTCTACATTCAAAGGGATAGTCCGACAGAATTAGTGGAATGTGGGGTATTAAAACCAACTCCCCTAGAGCACATCCATTAATTATCGTAGTTTCGATTACATACTTACTAAGTGATTCGATTGGCTTAGTTTTTATACAACAATATCAGGATAAATCTTGGCGATGAGATCTCTCAACTCCGTGGCTACCGTAGAGAATTCGTGGGATATATTAATTTTGCCAGCTCATTCAGGATATGTTCCGTCTCTTATTTTAAGGAGAAGATTAGAATACCTTTCTGCTCCATGTAAATCTTCACGTAAATGAACTCTCATATTCTTATTCAAACAAAGTTTCTGCACTTTAGGCCATAGATACGATGATTTGATGCATACTTTAACTTCATTTGCACGTGTTCCTCTAGGTACAACCGGTAATGTTTGACGAAAATCTCCTGCTAGTAAAACAGTTGTTCCACCCATTACTTCATCAGAATTTCTTAAATCTTTGAGAGTTGCATTAAGTGCCTCGAATCCTGCTTTATAAGCCATAGTACTCTCATCCCAGATAATAAGCTTGCAAACAAGTAAAAACCTTAGCCAAATTACTCTGTTTTTTAATACTGTACATTGAATTCTCTGAGTAATTGAGGTTAAGAGGTAATCTAAAAGAAGAATGTGCTGTCTTTTCACCCTCCAATGACGTTGCAACTATTCCAGATGACGCAGTTTCCAAGGCGATGCCTTTATTTCATCTGACCTTTGAAAGAAGAAAAATTTAAGAGAAATGTTTTTCCAGAGCCACCAGGTGAATCTATGAAAAATATAGGGCCTGTACCAGACTCGAGGCTGTTGAGGACCTTTTGATATACTCTGGACTGTTTGTATGTTAGAGAGGCTTCATCATTGTATACTTTTTTATTCAAATCCTAAAGATCAAATTTTGTTTCTCGCATGTACTCTCTGTTTTGCAAATGAATCTCATATTGCTCAGACTAAAGTAAACCATAATTCGTTAAGCATTGACCTCTTAGAGTCTGAACCGTGTCTTCAATCAGAATCAAGCATTATACAATTGAAAGAGTGGAGTCTTGCAGTTGTCTTTCATACAGAAACCGGATATCTTCTGAAAAACTGTCCTTGTACTTTTACCAAAGACTTCGTGTATCAGAGGGATGACAAAATACCAAGATAACTTTAGAAAGTTCTCGCAGTTTGAATGATGAGCTGCTTAAAATAGCTTTCTTAATAGTGTATTGCCACTGTTTATCATCCTCGAGCAATCTCATTTCCCCGCAGGCAGCTTTGAATGTAGGGTAATTCAATAGACGTAGGGTTATTTCATTAGACGCGTAATTTTTGATGGATTGTTTTAAAAATTAATTAGGGTGTGCCAAAGAAATGCCAAATTAAATATAAAAAAGTTTAGTCTCATTTTTATTTATCAATGGATTAGATTTGAAATGTTGAAGAGGAAAACTCGATAAATGACCAAAAAAAAATTTAAAGTGAATTTTTTTAATCTCTTTACAGCATTTCACACGATTTTTAAAAAATTATCAAATTTTATGTTAAAAAAATTGATTAAGTTATCTTGAAAAGTTTCGGCGTAACTAAATATTAAAACGAAATTTCGCCTCTTTGTTAAAAAATTCACTAAGAATTCAGTTTTAGAAATTCGATTTTTTAAAATTAAATTGCAGCATACTACATCGTATTGTCTTTCAGGAAACATATTTTCTGCATTTTTCCAGCTAAGCGTCTGTTTTACCGGGCCGTTCAAGAAATAGACAAGTCAAAATGGACTTTAAAAAAATCAATATTTAATTTTTGCGTCGATAATTCGTAAAATAAGTTATACCTCCGTGCTCTCTCTCTCTCTCTATCTATCTATCTATATACATACATATATATATATATATATATATATATATATATATATATATATATATATATATATATATATATATATATATTTATATATAATCTCAGGACATTGATTTTTATATATTTAGATTTATTGCAATCACTTCACACGAAATGTGCACGTGCAGGAGAAATTTTATTTTTATTTTGCTGAAATAAAAATTGCTGCAATTTTGCTGATTATTAAATTGCTAAAAACAACGGTTAAAATATTTATTTAAAAAACTAAAAATCGAAATTTTATTTGAAGGTTTAAACATCGGTGTCACTAAACAGATCATTTTTGATCTTCACTATGATGTAAAAATGATTTTTCTGATGTAATATTTTCGGTTTATATCGAAAAAAAACAACAAATCTTCATTTAATTTTTAATTAATTAAAATTCTAATGGGGTCAATACGCGTGACATAAAAGTTTTATTTCACTTACTTCTGCACATTTAACTCTTCAATCGTAACATTTCCTAAATTAATCAGTCATTAACGCCGTCCGCCAGTTATGAAGCTGATTTTTTATTTCATTTGTAGTTGTAACTTTGAGTTATTTCCTTTCCTCTTATTAATGTTAAAAGATGAAATACTGATGTGCTGCTGGATGCTTTAATGCGAAACACAAGCGTTACTACCATGATAAAATGTACTTTTTAATTTCCTTAATCCTGACTTGGGTTGATAGCTTTAGAATAGAAAGTTGTAAGACTTTTTCGAAGTCGGTGATGTGCGCCGTTTATTTTGAAGAATTCGCTCGCTATGTATCCCTTTACTAAATACAAAAAAAAAAAAATGAAACCCAGAGATGTTCCAGTAATTTTTAGAAAATCCTCTCAAAGAAAAAGAAATCGGTAAGCGATTTGTCGTCAAAAGCAAATGGGAACAAATAAGTAAAATCATTGGTGCACTTTTAATTTTCCGTATTAACATTTGAACAAATTTTCTGATAATTTTGAATATGCTTAGAATATTCTTAAAATGTTTACATGAATATTGTATTACATTTTTCCTACAAAATCTTATCTAAATTTAATTATTGTAAGTAAACAAATTTCTGTTGTAAAAAATATCTCTCCTAACTTTAACAACCTCTATAATGCTAACTTGGGTGGAAGTGGATAAACTTCTTAGTGATTTATTACATAAATTAATCTTTTACCAACTACTGATACGATTTTCTAATTGACTGTTAAGAGCATTTACAATTGATGTTTTGTATTAAAACACTCTTAATACGCTCTCTAATATCATTTAGTTAAGTATATAAATGCAAGAAAATTTATTACCACGCAAAGTTATATGCTCTGACTTCATGGGAATGTACTGTCTCTTCCCAGATTATAACTTTTTCTGAAATAATTGATAATATCAATCATTTGCAAAATAAGCTGCAAGAATTTCTGGATTCTATGAGAAAGATTCCTTCCTGAGAATATTGTTAACGATATTAAAATGAGTGCATTGGCATGTTTTTAAAAAATAAGGGTTTTACTCTATATATATTCTTTTTTTTAATTCTGAAGCAGATCTTCAAAAATTAAATAAGTCCAAGCATCTAATTGATTTATATGTTCTGTTCCTCGGTAAATAAAGAATTAGAATTTGAAATGAATTTTTATCTATTTAGTTTGAAATTTCAGATTCTACTGCTTTTCAGGGTATTTAAATTTTGTTAGAAAGATTTTGTATGAAAAGATACAATAGTTATCTATATTTTTGCCAAAGTTATTTGTTATTGAAACTATGTCAAAAAAGTTCAGTTTTGAAAATAGATTCGAGAGTTCTTGTGGAATGCACTGAATTTCTTGTATGAAGCTTAGCAATCGAACAGAGCAGCGAGTGATTTCCAGTTTTTATAAGAAAACCGATATTTTAAAAGATTCGATAGTCATAATGCCTTCAGTAGCAGTCAGTTTCATTTCAATGTTCTAGTGTGGTGGCGTATCTGACAAAGAAATTTTATGTATGTTTTTATATTATTTTATATTTGTTTAAAGTAATTTTTTTTCAATGTAGCTTTTTTTCAATGTAACTGCATATTGCACAGCATTATGTTTTATTGGTGCTAAAGAGAAATACTGTTCAATATCTAGGATATTTTTGTTGAATAAAATTGAATTCATCTTTACTTTAACATTCTTGTCATACTATGTTTATATTCTTTGTAAGTGTCTTGAAAAAGAAATATTGATAAACAGTTTTTGAATTTTTTTAATAAGTGAGAATTTTGAAACATCCATTTGATCATTTTTTTTTCAAATAATTACGATATGAATTTTATCTGTATTTTTTGTAATGCGTAAATAAAAATTATGACGATTTAATTTTAATTGTTTTTCTTTTAATGATTTCTATAAATTAAAATGAAATAACTGATCCATATGTTTCATTACTAAAAAATATTATCTATACTTTTTATATTTCATGATTTGAAATTGTAAACAAAATGTATTCAAAACATGAAAATTTAAGTTTCATATTCTTTCCTCTAAGCAAACTGAAAACGTCAAAGTCCTAATATAAATAAAAATCATTACTTAAGAAAAAATGCAGTAATTTTTATTCGTAAGCTTCAAAATCTTAACTTATCTAAGAGTAGTAATTATTTTTAGAAAATTATATTCATAAAATTGAGCATTCAATGATATTTAAATTTTTAAAAAAGAAAATTCGTAATTTTACAAAAACTATACCATATCATTTGTCGAAATGTATATTTTTTACAAAAAATAGATATAGGGAAAAAAGAATAAAAGTGTAGCAAACAAATTAAAAAGCGATATTAATTAATTAGACAAAAATTATAATTGAAATTTTAATATAAGAAATAAAATTACATTAATATGAAAGTTTGGTAAAAATAATTCAAAATATTAATTCTTAAAAAAATAAAAAGGTTTTATTAATTATTCGTCTAACGTAACATGCAGATACAATGCTTTTATCAACGTTAACGGTAGACAGCCCGACATGCACAGAACGATTGAAGAGAGAAAAGAAGAGATTTGTTTGGTGCCTAACACGTGACCATGAATTAACCCCATTAAAAATTCAGAAAAAAAAAACGCTTCGACTAGCACATTTTTGACCTCAAAGGTATAAACATGCCAAATTTGGTAGCTATAGGTCAAGCCTACAGAGCACACGCACACATTGTGCTTTATTATAAGTATATAAATAAAAATATCGCATTTCTAATTTATTTCATTTCATATAATCACTTGCTGAAAATTACATTTTTACATTGTTTGCGGTTGTAATTAACTAATTTTTTTAGAAGCGTTTGCAAATGTGATAACAACTAACTATTAAAATAATTTTTTGAGGAGCTCGTTCACATATTTTTTTTTTATTTTATACAAAATAAATTGATGAAAAATATGATTAAATTAGATTTTGGAAATTTATAAAAATTGAAATTTAATTTTATGTCAAAACTTCTGTATCATTTAAAAAAATAATTTTTTTGAGCTTTAATTTGATGCAAACATCAATTTTGTGCTGTAATATTTTCAAAGTAATAGCAAAAAAACGCCAAAATTTGTCGTAATTTTTAATTAATTAAAATTTTAATTAAAAATTCGAGAAAATTGTTTCTATATGCACATTATCAGTCTTCAAAGTATACACTTGCCATATTTGGTAGCTCTAAATAGAATGCTCTGTCTGTAGAATTTCAACACGTATATACACAAACACACACACACACACATTGAGCTTTATTATAAGAACTGATTGTCTTGTATTTTATATAGTTTGAAATTTTTATTTGCTTTCTGACAATACTAATACTATATGAATAAATCTCTTGAAGACATATTTCAAAAATGGACTTTAAATTAGTTACATTTATTATAATTAAAATCACCTTTTAGCGTAGCAAAATCTAGAGTGATATCATATTATCATGTCAAAACAAGATATTGTTTTGGCGTCAACAAAAATCATTATGTGAAAAAGAAGCATTTTAATCCTCAGGCGGGAAAAAAAATAAGTGAACGACTACAACCAATAAAACCTAGAAAAATATCATATTGAGCACGTGATTATATGAAATGAAATAAATAGGAAATGTGATATTTTTTTAAACAATAAATGAGAGACCAAGTTTTATAGATTTTTTGCAATACACAAGTGACTCATTAAAAGAAAGAATTAAAATGAATTAAATTATAATTTAATTTTCAGGAGCACGTGGTGTTTAGCCGTTCAAGAAATTATGTTCTGACATGATACATTGAAATATTCAAAGCAGAATTCATTTTTATCTTTTTTTTATACCGAAAACTATACAAAGGGGGCTTTTTCACAATTGATCCAATCTTTCACATAAAATCATTTAAAATTATAGGGACAGTATACCATCGTTTTAGATTTTACAGTTACAAAATATGTCAATAAAAAGTGTCACAAAAAATAATAATTCTCTCAGCCACTTTCCTTTGTATATTATTACGTATTTTGATTAGTTTTTCCTTTTATTAAAACATAAATATTAAATAGATAATTCAGCTTAGCATCTAAATAAATTATTACACTCATTTTTTCGTCATAAACAATTAATACACTCATGTCCATAAATTAAGATAGTTAAGAGGCATGCGGAAATAGAAACTCTAAAATACATATATCACTCGTAAAATGACTACACATACCTTCTAAAATCATATGCTAATTGAAGGAAGCCACCAGATGAAACCGAGAGAATGTCACAATGACGAGAGTGTAGGGTTCGGGCAGTAACGTAAATTTTCTCACAAAGAATTCTAAGCCTTTCAATGCAAAAATCTTATAGTCATGACACAAAGGACTCTTTGGATGATTTTTTTTAAGTGGTAGAATTATCGGCCATCTGCAATGTGGGCTGCCCGACTGGAAGTATCTGAGGAACAGGCTTTGACAACGATTCCAATAAGATGGTAATGTGTGCAGAGGATTCAGCACAGATCGTCTCCTAGTTACAAAGGTGAACGAGGACCGGTATTTGGTAGTTTTTGTCAAGAGAAACAGGTATAGCAAAGCATCTGTCTCCTCAGTTTTCTTCAGCAATTGGCAAGAAAGTTTCAAAGGCAAACCTTGTACAGACGCTTAGGGTACATTGGTGTATATGCTCATATGCCTGTCAGATGTGTTCCAATTACTGCAACTCACTGTCGTCTGTGGCCAGCCTGGGGTAGAGAACATGTATTTTGAACACCGCAATAATGTGCTTGTGTGATCTTTTCCGTCAAGTCCAGGTTTAGCTTGCTGTCTGATTCTCGACGGATTTTTATATGGTGAGTGCCAGGTACCCGTTACCACCAAGAGAACCTAATTGATACTGTGGTGCCGGATTGCTCGTGTGCCAAGAAATTATTCTTGTTTCAATAACTGACCTGCCTGCTGAAATTGGAACCATGACAGGCCAAATCTATTAGGGCGTCATTATAAACAACATGTGCCTTTGTTTCTGGGTGTCATGAGCTCAAATTCATGTTTATGGATGGCAACAACCTTCCTCCCCTTGCGAAAATCGTAAATGAATACCTCCGATCGGAGGATATCACCCGTATGGACTAACGGGACTGGAATAGATTGTGGGGGAAATTTTTGGTCGACGAGTTTGCTGTCCGTAAACTACATGTCTACCGGAACTTCGGAGAGCACTGCTTGATGAGTGGTGTAATATATTGCAAGATCAGATCGATAATTTGTTACTCGGCGTGGTTAGGCGTTGTACGAACTGTGTTGCATTTTCTGGAGGACATATTCTGTATTAACCATCCTATCAACAATGCAATATCGATTTTTGCATATAGTTTTTTTAAATTTTTTCCAGGGAACAAAAAATTGCAATTTTTATTAATGATATCAAATATATAGCATCTTTTTTGTTCGTTATCTTTTTTTCAATGAAATGGCTTCAGAAATTAGTCACATTTGTTTTGCTTCTGACTTTGTCTTTTCCAGAGCCTACAGTTTCATTAATTTATGAACATGAGTGAACATTATCCCTATTTTTTAAATAATGTCCATACGTGAAATTTTAATTATAACAGGTTTATTAAAAAGAAATCTTGCCAAAAACAATAAATAGGTTTTTTTAGTCAAATGGAAAATTAGAAATAGGCTTTTACTTTATTTTTACTATCACAGAATAGAATAATTATGATTATATTAAATCCTAAAAATATATTTCTTATCTGAAAAACAATTTATAAATAAGAGCCAAGAAGCACTGGTACATTGTAATCATATTTAGAACCATTTAGAAAAATTTGCAAGTTAATTTAAAACTCAGAATTATAAACTGTCGGTTCCAAATATAATAGAAATTAAAAAAATAAATTAGCCATTCTTTTGCTATAAAATTAATACAAAAATCTAATTATTTATTCAATAATTTGAAATTTCCTCTTAGATTTTAATTAATTCGGTTATGTTATGGGCTTTCTAAATTTTCTTAAATTTTTAAAAATGATAATATTTTAATATACAACTAATCATCAATACGCCAACTAAATTCTTCGGTACCTTAAAAAAATTTGATTTATGAGTAAAATAAAATATATCAATTGATCCCTAAATGCAAATAAAGAATTTTGAAAACATTTTCCTCATTTGAATATAGCAAACAAAATTATGAAGGAAAATTTTCTGAGTAATATTTTTTTAAAAATTTGTTTACGAAGGCCATGAACTATTTTAAGAAAACATTAATTCATACATTCCATGAAAGGAGTTTTTGAAAGCAGACTATCAATAAGGCTTTTTTTAAATTCTTTCAGAAAAGTGTCCACAATTATTCTACGGAAAGCTCTAGTAAAATATGCAAATTATTTTTTATGTAGATATTAGGATGCTTTTTGAGCTGCATTAAAATGCAGTATATCCTCTATAATGAGTTTTAGAGAAAGGTAAAGACTATTTTTTAAAGTGCTTTTGATGAAAAGTTATTAACACAGTAGCAAAATTTCACCTGTCGTAGTCCACATCACTGTTGTTGCTTTTTGTTGGTAGAGTCGAATACACTGAATTGGTAGAAATGGAGAGGGCAGTAAGTGCAACTTGCAGATCAAAACTTCCACTATTGGCGCATTAACGGGGAAGTTTGCAACGAACTTTCATTTAAATTTTTTTCGCCTCCAGCTTGTTGGATTTGATATTTGAGATAATAAAAAGATTCGGCGAATGACATAGTGTTACATACTTATGGCTAAATCGATCTTTTATCATATGGTTTATCAAACTGGATTTTAATAGTACTGCTATGAATCAAGATAACTGATATTTACATATACAGTTTCACATTCTATACGGATTTCCAGAGGCTTGGCGAGAGAGAGTTTAAAAAAACAAAGATTTTTTTTTTTTCAAATATGCAAAATTTGGTTATTATTCCGCAATATTTGAATGGATATTCGAGTGTGATCTGTGTGTTGTTTATAGATGTCACATGGATAAATAAGATTACAGTTTTAAAAGAAGACAGGCAGTAAAATTTGAACTCTCAAGTACATTTTTTTTACAAAATATATGTTGAAAATTTATTAAAACGTTTCAATAGAAAGAAAAAGCTATTGTTTCTGGAAGTTTTA
>JAOUZG010041477.1:766890-796699 GCA_026289955.1 Argiope argentata | reverse complement strand
TGATTAAACATCGTTCAAAACAAGCAGCATAAATGAAATTTTAAAAATTATAAAATATATTTATTAAAATATTTGCAGATTTTATTTCATAACGTTTTTTAAATTGTGAGATGTTTTCTTTATAGTTATGCAAAATTTAACAGGAAAAAAAGTACATATAAAAATTTATCACATGAAATTTTCACTTATCAATATAATTCAAATGAAACATTTTCAATATAACTAATAATTAATAATTAGTTAATATTTAGATGTATACATTTTTCATGGAATGCAAATATCTGTTTACTTAACAAAATTTAATCTTAATAATTCATTTTTCTTACCTTGATGAACAGTTCAAAATTGGTTTTGAAAATTTCTTAGCATTTGATTCGATTGATTTCATATTGTATAGCACCACTTTAATTAACTTAGGTTTCATTTAATTAGAGCAAAATATTATTCAAAAGTCCTTTTTTTCATTTGTTTTGGCTATTATTATCTATTTAATAAAAAGTCTAAATAATGAACCATTTATCCGTACAGTATCTATGTGTCTATTTCATTTCAAATTATGCTTCCTTTCTGTTTCTGTTTATCATTCTGCCGCGCAGTTGCCGTCACTATCCTGATACCTTACCAAAATAATTAGCATTTGCCATTAGGCTTTTAGCATAACTGACATGACTATTGGATTCTTAATTTCCTTTCTTTAAATATCAAATTAACTTTTATCTATTGGTTTGAAATTAAATTAAACAAATTTTATATGCTTCACCAAATGAATTGCCTTACCCTCCCCTAAGTATTGGAACATTTTTGAGTATTGGGACAGATCAGTTTGGACATTTGCGTACAGGTCACTAACGGCCAATAAATCATGAAACGTCTCTTTTTAAAAATAAGGTAGGGAGTGATCAGTCTAGGTTTTCGAAAAATCATGTTATTTATTGGCAAGAATATTTTAAGAGAAAGTGCATTGGTATTTTAATTAAATATCGATGCTTAAACAAAAGAAAAACGCATATGTAATTTTCAGTGTGTATGTGCTGGTTTTATGCAAACCAGACAGTCTGACTTATGCCTACCAAATTTGGTACATATACACTTTAGGTGGTAGAAAAGTGATTTTCGGATGAATTTTCAAAAACAAATTTATCTTTTTAAGGATACTAAATTTTTTCCGTATAATTTTTGCTTCTATATTAAAAAAATTTGTGAAAATATTTTATATGTAGTTTGCAACAATATATTTCATTGTTGAAATGAAACTGAAAACCTGTTTACATGAACAATTCCTGTTTTTAACTTGTAGTTACGAATATTATATCTTTTTTTTCTTTTATTATAATCAAAAATAAAAATATTAGGTACATTTTTTCATGATGAGTAGATTTCAAGTTTAGGTAAGATTGTTTCTATCTATCTATCTGTATGGATAATTTTGAAAAGGTTAGTTATTTTTATACTTTCATTCAACGACAGAGGGCCCTGAAATCAAATTTATTCAAGTCAAAATCAAGAAATCATTAAATTATTTTGAATTTTTAACCCAATTACGTAATTACCATTTACAAGTTATTCTCTATGGTTTTTCATAATTTTAAGAAATTGGGATCTTTTCAGTTTTTTTTTAAATATATTTAACTTTTTCAATATTATTTATAATGTTTTGGGAAATTTTTTTTTTTGTTTTTAACCCTCCAAGCGTCAACCCCGTAAATAGACGGAATCTCTTCTCTCTTCAAAGCGTTAAACCCGTGAATAGACGGAAATTTAAATCCCCTTAAAACTGTCACTGCCCGTACTTTCACGGGTCCACTTTTTCGCTTCCCCCAAGATAATGAGAAAGAAATGTGAGATAAGGAGAAGTCAATCGTTATCAGTGGACGATAGGAATGCTGTCTTCCTGGTCGCGTTCTTTTAAGCATTTTAAAATTTCGTTTACATTCTCAACCTTACTTTTGAGATTGTGAGAATAAATGCGAATCCACATTAAGTTTTAAATAAAAGGAATAAAACTGAACGTATGAAAATATATTCCCGAAATGAACATATATGAGTATTGTAATTAATAAATTCATCCATAAGATTTTAAAACTTTTTAGGGTGAAATAACTGTTAATATAAAAAAATAAATATAAAATAAAAATGTGACATTTTTCTCTTTTTTAACGTACTTTTATTTAAGGATTTTCGAATTAAGATTGCTTATGCAACTTATTTTTTTAAAAAAAATAAGACACTGAAATTATATGCTGAATTTTATTTAATGAGCGAGACTTTTCATCTTTGAATGATTTTTTTTTTGTTTTCATTGATAAGTGTAATTAAAAACGGGGAAATATTTTATTTATATAAAATCCCTAAATTAAAGTGAGTTTTTTTTAGAATGATAAGTTTTACATTCATTATATTAAATCATATATTTTTATAACGTAATAATTTATATATAAAAATTGATAATTTATTTAATTTGCAATTTTTTTTGTTTATGGAATTTCACATTCCTTGACGAATACAAACAGAAATTTAAGCATTGAAGAGATATTGTTTTTATATTTTTCTCTAGTTTTTAATAATATTTTCAAAGTTAAAATAAGCGCAGTTTGTATAGGTTATATTTTTTAATCGAAATATTAATCTTATTTCACTGTACAGTCTCATGTATACAACACTCGCTTCTGTGAATGTTAAACACAATGTTAAGTGACATTTTTATATACGTTTAATATTGAGTCATTTAATACGGAAATTTTAATGCTCGTGAAAGTAAATGAATGAATGAGTTAAAAGTTATAATATTTTTAAGTTAATTTAATTAAAGTTAAATAATTATACTTTGTGTTTTAAATTCTAATTTTTTTAACTCCTTGGTCTAATTTTATTTCATATCTTAGCATTAAAAAAATTAATACATGCAACTGACATTTAGATTACGTTCTTCTCTTGTTTGTAAAATTTGAGTTCACTAGAGGTGGTTTTAGTTTATTTATCCAGTTTGTTCACAGGAGTAAGAAAAATTCAGAAATACCCACATTTCATGTGATTTGAAATTCTTTATTCTTAATAAACTTTAGCCTCACGTTTTCATTTTTTAAAAACAGAACTTGTTTGAACAAGGGTGTCAGACACGCAGGTCCCTTACCACCATTTCTACTAAAATAGTGAACATCCTTACTGATAGTGAAGATAAATATTCGTATCGGCGATCTCCAGATCAAACTGTTTGACCTAGGGCGAACACATTTTATCCGTATATAATTTGGAACTGGAAATAAACTCCTCGGGATAAAATTATCAATAATTTTAATTTGAATTTTTATTAATTAAAATATCATAAAATTTTAACATTTATTCGCAATAAAAGTTGAAATTATCACAACATTATTTATACAGTGTATAATTTTATTTATACTTTTGAATATATCACCAAGAAAATTCATTCTTTGAGAAATTAAGATCTTGAATTTTTTGTATCTTATTTAGTAACATGCTAATTATAGAATTTTCGCTTCAGCTACATGGTTTATTTGTAATTCAATAAAAAAAATTTGGAAAATGATATGCCAAAAAAATTCGTATCATTGATAAAGAAAATTTTGAATTCACATTTAATGTACCAAATATATTTCTACTGTGATATTTTCGAATGAACTGTAAAATTTTAACATTTTATTATTGCTTGAAAAAGAGTTTTTTCAGTCATGATGTATTTAAATAATTTTAAATTGAGATTGACATAGGAAAAAGTAATTTATTTATTAGATAAATTTGATCTCATTTATTAATTAAGTTTGTCATTTAATAATTAAAAAGTATTCAAGACACATCCTTTTAATTGAGATAAATTCGTAATCGTAAGAATTTATGCATTTCATTCGTAAGAATTTATGTATTTTTTTTAAAAAAAATTCTTAAGAATTTATGCCTATTTGTATAATTTTATTCAAAGATTGATTAATTTAGTGATGAGCATAATACGCATGCCTTTAGAAATAATATTTTGAAAGCGCATTTTAGAATACTAAAGTACATTGGAAATACTCTGAAAGAATCTTTTTTTTTTTCAAGAATTAAATCACTTGCACGTAATTTCGAAATATAATTTCACATTACGAGGGGATTAAAAATTTTGAGAAACTTATTACAATAAAAAAATAATAGGCGAACACTTTCAATTCATAAAAATTAGATTCGTATCGTATTAAGTACAACAAAATTTATTTCTAATTTAAATTATATGTAGTGTTTCATGAAATAATCAGAAATCCTCTAAAACACAACCATATTTTCTGTGTTTTCAATCTGCGTTATTTCGATCGGCTGAAAGAAAAATTCTGTTCGAAATCGAAAGACTGCGATAAGCAACAGCTGTCACTCACAACATGACATCGGCTAATCTGCCTACCCCTGCTGTGCGGTAATCGCCGCAAAAGGGGAAAGCAATCCTTTTGTCCAAACCCTGACACTTTTAAGAACAAACCTGTTATTCAGACGCGCCGCTCTCGGTAAGTATTGCATTCTGAATATCGCCGCCTGGAGGGTTAATATTTTGTTTAAAGTTAATTTTAAATTTTGAGTGAGCAGTTTTTTTATATGTGAAATTGCATTGGGTTTTATAGAAAATGATTTGCGAAGACAATTTTCCAAAATTTTCAATTTAACACCGCTGAATAAAGAGGAAGTTAAAATCGCTAAAGAATTTGAGATAAATAGGGGCTTGCATTACCTGAGAGCTTTTAAAAAGTTTAAAACGGTTCTTTTTTTGAAATTGGAAATAATTATATTTTTTGAAATAGGGATAAAAATGAAAAGTTGTATAAGTAAAAAATAATTTATCTTTCTCGGAGTACAGATTTTTTATTAAAAAAGTAACTATTTTAAAATGAAATCTACGATGACAAATAGAAAATTTTAATTTTGTAATGATTCTTCTACAGTGAAAGTAATTTTTTAATGCTTAAATATCATGGAAACTTAGCATGAGTGGATGAAAGCTATTCTTACTATCTATGTCATTTAAAAAATTGGTTTTGCAATTATTTCCTCCTTAGAAATCGTTTCAATAATATTAACCCCATTTGATTATACTTCAAACTTAAGAACAATTTTTTTAACTGTCCATGTTTAAATAACACATATTTCACTGTTCGAACTTATTTAATCTAACAAACGAATCAAGAAGCAACCAAACAAAAACAATTAAAATAAACCAAACAACTCAGTAAAGAAGTAAAACCACAATTCTTTCGTTTAATGCGATTCGTTGCATTTCTGTAAAGTAATTCATTTACTAAAATCTAGATTATTTTTTCGAGTGGATGCAGCATTTATATGAAAAGAAATTCATTGATTTTCATCATGCATTTTTGAATAAATTCATCTAAAAGCAGTTCATATTTCATAGAAAACAAAGTGAGAAGTATTCAGATAGTATGAAAATGCATTAAATTGTGCTAAACAGTATATCATTAAATATTGCAAAATTTACTAAACATCCTGTTAACTTTCACCAAATCTGACACTTTTACAAAGTGTTTAAAATGCTGTAACCTCTTCTAACAGTAATATAATTGCCTTGTACACTTTTATTGACAGTTCCATGAATCGTACGAAAAGAGCACTGTACAGATCAGTCATATAGCTAATTTTTGATCGCAGCTTTAACCATGTAAGAGCTGTAAAAGCCTAAAGATATAAATGTAGAGGCCATGAAAACAAGGCAATCGATTGTAATGGTCTTCCAACATATATTTAGAAATAGATGGATTGTTTTTTCGGCCTAATACTAATGTTAGCACCATCACGACCAGCGATAGCGAAGTTGGAGGGAGATACAAGAAGGTTTCAATCATTTCGGTTATCTACCTTATTACCTTAAGAAATTACCTTATTTAGATTATACATCGTGAACTTTGGCCTACTCTAAAAAAGAAGAGCAACTAAAGCTTGATTGGCATATCATTTATTTTTTAAAAAATTTCAACCCTATTTTGGGATTATTATTCAAAGTTATTTTCATAACTAAAAAGCAGTCTTTTGTTTAAACTTTTACTTCTTTTTTAGTAATAATGAAAAAGTGATTTGTTTTCTTCATGTAAATATATCATTTTCTATATTAACTTTTAAAAGAGCCTTTATTAAAAAAAACTCTTACTACTTGTTGCATCAGTTCAATTATATTTTATTTGGTTGATATTCCATTAAAAGTTCATTTGATTTTTTATCGGGCTATAAGTGGTCAGAAAATTCAAACTAAATTGATAAGCTTTCTTCAACCAAAATACCTAATTTCATTAACGAAATTCAACTAATTTAAAACGTTTAAAACATACCTTAATGCTGTGTGACGTGATAACATTTTCTTTTCCTTTTATTTCCTCAATTTTGTTCGCCTTTTTTCCATATGGAAAACTCGTTTCTTGAAAAATTTTTATTGATGCTTATAATATAAATATTTTATACTAAAATATTTACATCTATTGCTATTAAAACTTTATTTATTACTAGAGCAGCAAAATGCTGATACAAAACACAAATCTGTATATTACTTATAATGAATGCATATTTTTAAGCATTAAAACTTTTATCTTTTTAACTTGTTATACTTATTTGTTTATACTTATATGTTTTTAAGTATTAAAACTTTAATCTCTCTCTCTCTCTCTCTCTCTCTCTCTCTCTCTCTCTCTGCACTTCTGCTCAGTGACTAGAAAAACGAAAAGAAATACAAGCATACGTAAATATTAGATTTTCTAAATGATCTTGATGATTGAGTACCCGAATGACTGTATTAGAGAAAGCTGATTTTGTTACCTTTGAAATCCCTCATTTTATTTGTTCTGAATGAAATGTCAAACGGGTTAAAAGGTTCTCCACAATTCCTGTGTAAAATATGAGAAAGGTGGCTAGAAAGAGCTCCACTGGCTCGCATTTTTTTTTCTTTCATGTGATTCAATAGTTCTATGTACATTATCTTATTTCTTCTTTACATACTCAGAAAAGTTTGCTGAAATATTTCAAAATGGAATTATTGAAACTAAGTAAATTGCATGCAGCTGTTATATTTTGGTTTCTACTCTACTCTCCACCATTCAGAATATATTTAGGGCTTTTGGGCCTTATGAATTTGAGTCCGATTTCGGTAGTGGAACACATCCAAACGGCTCATAAACTTTCAATAAACCATTCGTAGTTCTTTTAAAAAGGGGATAGAAAATGATTAATCTAATTTTTCTAAAGACTTTGTTATCTGTTGGCAAGATTAATTGGTGAGAGAATATGGATATTTTAACTAAATTTTGACGCTTAAATATAAGGATAAATCTACTTTCAATGTATACGTGATGGCTCTTTACAACCCACACCGTCTGCCTATCAAATTTGGTAAAGATATACATTAGAGGATCATAAAGATATATATTTTTAATTTTTAACTACAATTTTAAATAAGAGAAATATTGACATTTTTCCCGTGAAAATTTCTAAAATTATATGGAAGAACATTTTTTACAGCATCTCAGAACTTAAAAAAAAAGAAATATATATATATGTTTTTAAGGATTCCAAATTTTTTACTATATAATATTTCTCTTCATTCATA
Source organism: Argiope argentata (assembly GCA_026289955.1). Lineage (NCBI taxonomy): Eukaryota > Metazoa > Arthropoda > Arachnida > Araneae > Araneidae > Argiope > Argiope argentata. Next base: position 789,111 of record JAOUZG010041477.1, on the reverse strand, counting down.
ATAAATTTCTTTAAATATTTTTAATGTATTTTGCAACAATTTATTTCATTGTTAAAAAGACACTGAAATCCGATCGTAGAAATAAATAATTTTGTTTTTGTCTTGTAACAAATATTACATTTTTTTTCTTTTATTCCTATCATTGTGAAAAGAATATGAAGTTTATTTTTCCTTTATGATTAAGTTTCAATGTTAGATATACTTGAAATATTTTTTTATTTTGTTTTTGCATTTAAGAATAAGATTTAACATAAAAATGAAACAATGCTGGAATAATTTACGCATAATTGTTGCTACATGGGCTACAAACTGGCTTCACTTTGCTTTTCCTTAATTTGTATAGCTTATCTTCAAATTGTATTTTGTTGTTTGCATTAGGAGAAAAAAGAAAGCATTGCTTCGCAAAAATTCTATCTAATATCATACATGTGTAAGTTTCATATTAAATGTATGCTGAACAATGGTAAAAATATTTTTATAGAACATTTCTTAAGAGAGGCTATTTTGATAATACATTTACAATATAAATATGATCTAAGAAATAATTTAAAACATTTTTATGACTAGTAGGAATAAAGAATTAATGGTCTGTTAACTACTCATACAAATCTAATTCAAAATCACCAAATTCTTAGAGAAAAAAAATGTAGCTGTTACATAATTATTATAAAGCGATTTTTTTTATTTAATGATTATGCGATTTCCTTATTTTATTAATATGTTAATGGGAAATGATTCCTTTCCTTTTAATAACACGATTAGAGATTTCTGTAACGAATATATACTGAAGAATAATCATAGTTTAATGTATTATGATAGAATGCAAATGAAAGAAATAATATTGAATATTTATTTACTTGATTTTGAAGAAATAAAATATCTCTTTAAGAACTTTTTTTAATATTGCAGCAAAAGTTTCTCCTGCAATGAAATAACAGAAATCTGACTTTATCTCTTTTAATGAAGTAACTAGTATTCTGAATTCAAGTGCTCTTGAAACTTATATTGACATCGAATGGATTTCTGAAAACTATGGATTTATTGAAAAATTACTTAACTTTTTCTATTACAAAATATCTGCAGCATGAACATTTGTTTTCACAAAAAACCTGGCTTAAAAGCGTCCGAATCAATGGGCATATTGAAAGGAATCCTTAAATCCATTTTTCATAAATGTTATTAAAGTTTCAAAAGAATTAAAAAGAGAGTAACAATGTCAACAATCCAAAAAGACTATTTAAATAATTCTGATCTAGTGGGGGGATGGCAATATTATTAAACAAAGTTGAGCACTGTCAGAAAGCCCCTTAGCTCTTGAAAAATTTAAGCAGTTTTAGAATGTAATTTCGTTTTAAATTGATTGATAACAGAGATACGTGCAATAAAATTTATTCGTTAAAATCAAGTATTGATTGAATAATTTTTGCAACATTATTCTAGTAATATTTCTAATTACAATTATAAGCTATTTATTATGCTATTTTATAATTCTAAAAAATTTGGATTTTTTAAAATTTTTAAATGACTTCTTTTTACAATAATATTTAAAAGTTATTTATTTTAAAGGAAGCTGACATTTGTTTTTAATATTTTGCTTAAAATATTGATTTCATATATTTTTTTTAAATCTGCACTTTTTTTAAATAGGAAATATTGAAATTGAATTTTCAGAAATTCACTTGCACTTATAGTTTTTCAAAATTTCTTACTTAAAGCTGCTGAACAAAAATTAAATTAAAATCCATAAGGAAAAGGCTTCGAATGTTATGTTTCTCAGGGTTCCCTGGTAATTTTAAAATGGCTTTAAATTTTTCTGAACTTGGAAATAATAAAATTTTTTCAGATATGAAAAAAAGGTATTTAATCAGCAAAAATTTATAATAAAAGTTTAAGTGTAAGTTGTTGAAGAGTGCATTACCAACACATCATTTATAACGATTTTTAGCCTTCTTATAAGTAAAATAATTCCTGAGTTTTTTTTTACATATAAAAGAAGTATTTCAGATATTAAAATTTCTGAATAATATATAATTAATAAAATAATGTAAAAATTATTTTTTTCCGTTTAATTTTTCTGCAGTAGATTTGGCTTATATTTTAATAAATAGTGCATCTAAAAGAAAATTAATTTTGAATTCAGTTACTCCTCCTACAGATTTTCAATGATTGGTTAGCAATACATTAATGCACTTCTGTTTTAATAGGCGTTTTTAAAACATTGTGGGATCTCAATATTTCATAAGCAAAATATAAATATAATAAACCAATAATTTATCAGAGTACAAACAAAAAAAATGAGTGCAGAGTAGAAAAATGCGACAACTTTGAAATTAAATCTACGATGATAAACAGAAAATTTTAAATTTGTAATGTCACTTGTACTATGAAGCTGATTTTTAAAAAAAAGCTGATGTAGAATGGAAACATACGTGGATGAAAGCTTTTGTTATTGCTTATTGCAATTCAAGAATTACTTTTGTAACTATTTTCTTATTACAAATCATTACAATACCATTAATTTCATTTAATTATACTTAAGAACAACTTTTATTAACTGTTTATGTTTAAGTAACACATATTTCACTGTTCGAACTAATTTTATTAAGAAAACGAATCACAAAGAAACAAAACAAAAACTAATAAAATCAAAATTATTTCGTTTAATGCAAATCGTTTTTCAAAGTAATGTATTTTCTAAAATCTAGATTACTTTTTTAGTGGATTCAGTATTTGTACGAGAAGAAATTCATTGATTTTTATCGTACATTTTTGAATAAATTCATCTAAAAGCAATTCATGCTTCATAGAAAACAAAGTGGAAAGTATTCAGATAGTATAAAAAAGAATTAAATTGTGCTAAACAATATATCATAAAGTATTGCAAATTTTGTTAAACATCACGTTAACTTTCGTGAAATCTGACACTTTTAGATTACGTTTAACCTGTTGTATACTATTCTAGAACCTATCCTCATGAGTAAAAAAACCATCTTCAAAACAAAACCACTGGTTAAAAGTTTTATGACTGGAACGAAAAAGTTTTTAACTGCTTAATTACCCTTTTGTGTGAAGTCGATAAAGGAGGGGAGACATTCACTAAATTGATCATTTATTATTTTTTCTTTTTAATGTTTTCAAAGGATTTTAGTTTCTTTTTTCATCTGATAATAGCCTAAAACAAAAGAGTTTAACGTCTGTTTACTACAATTTTATTTTCTCACTGGGATGTTATTTGAACGATGAATTGTATCTAAAAATCACAAGCTCTTTTCTTCCTTATTACCGATGAATATCAAGTCTTCCTAGCAATATTAAAGCTATTGTAATAATATAAAAACGTATTTTTGAAAATACATCGAATGCATATATATTTTGAGCATATTGAATTATCATTTGAACCAGTTTGCCAAACAATTTTCTCATAATTGTAGAGTAAATATTCTTACAGTTAAAGCTTGTCATTTCGAATTCCCAACACCTTATTCAAAGATCAGAGGACTGTAAGGATTTTTGATCATGAGAATAAATTACTTTTTCAAATAGCATTGAAATGGCCAAAAATAACAAACTCCATAGAATCAGGTGGCTCATATAAATATCCTTGTTCAAGCTCCATTCTAAAACTTCCTCTTCGGTCGCGAATTATTTATTTTTAATTTGAGTATTTTCCATCAGTTTTCTGGCTAATTGAGTAATTTTTGCATTTAGCCATTATTTTTTCCTTATGAATAAAAAACGTGTGCGTTCACTAAAGAAAATATGAAATCAGTTTTTCTTGCCTCGTATCAAAGTAGTGGTAATCCGTCTAGAGGGTATGACGGTTATTCATAAAAAGATACCCTTAGTTAATCGTTCGTCCATTTTGATCAAAGAATGAAGAGATTTGACTGCCGAGAATCAGACGGACGGCACACGAGAAATGAACAAATAATTCCTCCGAATATTTTAATCCGTTTTAGAGTCTGAAAAGTGCTCCGAGAACATCTTTATTGATATCAAGAAGCATCAGAAATTTTAAGGAGGCTCTAAACAGGGTCTACTTTTTGAATCTAACGCAATTTTTTTTAAAAAAAATTGCCGTACACGAATATATGTAAACGATTTCTTTAAAACAGAAAAAGAAATAATAGATGTTGTGAAATCTTCACTCTTTCATGAATAAAAACAGACTGGTAACAAATGATAATGATTTACGCCAGTTACAAGCTTGGTTTATGGTGATTTAATTACGATTGCAAAAAGAATTTTTTAAATAATATTTGAAAAATTTGATAAAAAATAAGACTTAAAATAGATATTATTGAGGTGGTGATTGATTGGTCTTTGAATGCGTGCTAAGGACGAAGTTTGCAATTTTTTGTTATGACTTGGGTTACACGTGGTTAGAAAACTAGTATAAATAAGGTGTAAGAGTCCTTTTCGCGATAAATAAAGTAAAATGGGAAAAATCGCCATATCTTTCACCATTTAAAAAATAGCTTATCGTTGTTAATCGTTAAGTAGGTGTCTCAATTTCGAAGACGGCAGTTCTCACTGGGTTCTCAAAAACAATCATATCAAAGGTTTTCAAAACTTGGAATCCCAGAACACAGTCCTTTTCAAGAAGAAGTAATTGCCGTTCGAGCCCAGTTTCCCAAGAGCGTGATCGGCGTCGTCCCCGAAAAATTATACTGCAAAACAAGACTCAACTGTAATTTAACTGACACAAATCGCAATCAAGGCTTTCAACAACAGATTTAGACAAACCATGCGCAGAGAATTGCAGTGGAAAGGAATACATAATCAAGTGTCCGTGAGAAAACCACTTATTTCTGCTCCACGCGCAAAAATTTGTTTGCAGTGGTGTCGAGAAAGAAGATATTGGTCATCTAAAGATTGGAAACGGGTAATGTGGGCAGTTGAATCACGCTACTCCTTATTTTGCACTGATGGAAGATCGTCAAGAAGCCATGAATCCATCATGCCTTACTATTCAAGGGTCCGGAGGGAGTACAAGGATGTGGATAATGTTTTGATGGAATGGAAATGGTGTCCATGTGTTCCTCTAAGGTAAACAAATTGCCATGCGATTCCTAGATAGACTGGCAGATCAAGTGCTCTGCAATGTTGCATTTTTATATTGATGGTGCCGGATATTTCATGGACTATAATGCCTCTATACATCGTGTCAGAAGTGTTCAAAATTGCTCCGGTGAGTGTCAGTCTAATATCCAACACCTTCCCGGGTAATCGCATAGCCCGGATCCTATTTCCATAGAAAATGCGTGAGATATGTTGGAAAGACGCATCCAACAGCACTCTCTCCTATCTAATTTACAAGATCTAAAAAGTTGCATAGCCAAGGTATGATAGTTTCGCAATGTAAATGCGCTCCAGAAGCTTGTAGACTCGATGTTCAAAGTAATCAGAGCAAAAGGTAATCAGATATAAAAGGTGGTTCAGTAAAATATTAATCTTGGTTTTCTATTTCATTGACCATTGAGTATATATCTATTACTAAAGACTTACAAACTAACTGTTTCCTCCAGTTCGAATTAATATATTGTGGATATTAAACTGTATTTGCCTTAAATAAAACTGCTTCATTGAATTCATAATATTGGTATTAAAAATCATTGAAAACGTTACACTGCATTTACTTTTCAAAAAATCTGAAAATTTCACTTTCCAACATTTAAATCCCATTAACTGTTATATTTGAATTTAAATTGTTATCAATGGGATGACAATGCATTGATAAAAGCTAACTTTTTTCCTTACTTTTAAAACGTGCACGGGAAATTAAATTTTATTTTTATATTATGGGAAAAAAATTTGAAACATATATGTTGACTAAATATAGGTGAAATATTTAATTAAAAATTCATTAAAAATGTAAATTTAGTTTTTGGCCAATAACATTGGATTTCAATAAAAACATAATTTTTAATCTTCAATACGATCTAAATATAAGGTTTGCGCTGTAATATCTTCGGAAGTTATAGCTAAAAAGTGTCAAAATGCTGCTTAATTTTTAATTAATTTACATTCTAATTAAAAATCGAAAACAAAATTGCTCCTAGGCACACATTTGCTTCCCTGAAGGTATTTACGGGCCAAATTTGGTAGCTGTAGATAGAACGGTCTGGCCTCTAGAGCGCAATCACACACAAAAATTAAGCCTTATTATATTATAGATTATAATATCAATTTAAAGGAACTTTGAAAAAGATTAGAAAAATATTAGTTACCCCTTTTTTCATCTACTGTTCAAGATTAAACTTTAAATTTAGTTCGTAATTTGAAATTAGTTTTAACAGGAAATGAACGTTTACTCAAAATTGAAAAAAAGCTAAATACCTCTGCAGGCTACTGTAGTCGAGTGCCTCGGAACTCAAGATAAGAGCAAATGAACCTTGATAATAAGTTAAAATAATAGAATATTTGAATTTTGGAAAATAGATTTCAATAACTGTTGCACTATTTGTCATCGAGTACCAAAAGAAAAAGTTCCTAGCCTTTATTAAAAAAATATCTTCCATATTAGACATCTATTTTGAACTTTAAAATATTTTTCACTTTTTACAATAGTTTAAATTAAATTATTTCAGATTGAGGGATCTCTTTCTAGAGTTTGAAATTCAACTTTTTATTTCTTTTTTACAGATGCTCACACCAACATAAATGACTTTCCTTTAAACAAAGGTAAGCATTTGATTTTTTTATGTGTACGTAATAGTGAATTTTAACAAGCAAATTTATTTTAAATGTAATTTAACTGAAATATTATGGTATAAGAATTTTTTTAAAACTTTTTTCATCTGCATTTGCTTTTTTATATAGAATTCCTTATTTTTTTCTCTTATTGCCAAAATCAGTATCATATTTTCTAACTAAATTCTTTCAAAAAAATTCTTCAAAGCTATTGCATTTTTTAAATATTTATTTCGAATATACAACTTGCAGCTTTGCGTTTGCATTGATTGTATGTGTATTTTGATATATTAAGGAACTATTAAACTGCAGTTCAGTAGTTTGATATTTTCGAAGTTTGTATGTTTCCTAAATTTTTTTAAAGTATTCGTAAAATATCCAAGAAAAAAATCATGGTAGTATTTAAGACTGCATATTATAAATTATTTGTTATAATTAGTTTAAAACTTATGAAAATCAAAGATTTGGAGAGTGAAATACTATTCTTGTACTTGTAAAAATTAATGGAAAGAAACTCACACATCACATGAACATTTTTAACAACTTAGGCATTTGAGTTTGAGAATTCCCATCTTTTGAAAGTGCGTCCATTTATGTCTTTGTGAAAGTACGGATGAACAAGTGACCATTCCATAATGGATTTTGTTATATTATCCAATTAATTTTTGTAGTCATCGTGTTTATTTTTACTCTGACAGACGGGCAGATTAACTTAATTTTCCTATTAATGTTCGTTCAAAATATGATAAAAATATATTAATTTTAAATATAAATCGTACTTAAATTTTTATCCGTATACCTGAAAAGGTTTATAAGTTATGAGTTCACATACAGACGGTATATTTCCAGAAATGTGTTTTTTCTGAATCAGAGATTTCTGAAACATGGATATTTGTCGATTTATATTTTTAAAAGATTGCCATATTTCTCTCTCTGAATACTTCACCTGTGAAAAAGAAAAATTGTACATATATTACAGTATTTGGATTCTGGGTTTCCAACAAGTGCATTGATTAAATCTTTCTCTTTTCAGTGGAAGCTACAATTTTTATTGCCTATTTGGCGATTGCGGGAATTCTTCTGCTTTTCTTTATCATGTGGATTTGCTACTCTTTAATGACCACTGAATTTAATAGGTAAGAAAAAAATTAGTTACAAGCACACACACATACACACACGCGCGCACGTGCATCAGCATCTTTATCTAATATTTGTTAATTTGTTTGTTACAATCCGTTTTGAATCTTATGTAACATTTTGCTTTAGTAAATATAATTACAAATTCAATTCCTTAATATATAGCTAATTGCTATTGAAACAATCGTTTTATTCTTTAAAGAAAAAAATACTTTTTTGTACACTTTTAGGTAATTTTAGGTTTTCGAACTTAATATCCAAAAATCTTACTACACAGAATTTCCCAGATTCCAAAACGATTATTTGAAATATCCTCTTGGTACTATTTCTACATATAACCTAGAACTTGGTACTTGGTACTATTTCTATATATAACCTATTTCCTTAATTCATCAATCTCTAAGGAACCAAGTCGTTATAATGAGGGGGCTATCCTTAAAATGTCCACAAAATCATATATATTTGGATAGGAAATTGGACATGGAATTTCCTAACGCTCGGATTTATCTTCGAGAGTTCTTCACCTCCATAGTCATAAGATTTATGAATGTAGCGACATTCATATCGCAGTCAATATATATCGGTTGTTTTTATTACTAAGAGAAAGAGGTCCTATTACTATCAATATTAATTTCCAAAAATATCTCTGTGATGATCGGTACCAGTTTAACCTGTGTTTTCTTATTATAGCGAGATATCCTCATTCGTTGAAAAGGGATACATCAACTTCGTATTTTTCCACTTCTTTTATGAAACTTGGCCAAAAATAATATTTTAGTAGCCTGTCCACGGTTTCAAGGATACCTAGATGCACTGATGAAGATTCATGGCAAGACGCTACATTTTTCACAGAAATTTATCGGTACCACGAACTGAAATTATCCTAAGGTTTTCAAAATAGTCTATTATCTCTCTCAACAAGAGATTATTTACCCTTATTTACTCTTTTGACTCAGGGCCTCAAAGATTTTACATTCCTTCAGAGACACTGCAAACGTGTTTGCAATGACTTTCAAAAGGTTTGAGGCGCCTTTTTGTCCTGAGAGCAAATTGATATTAGACAAAAACGCCTTGACCAAAATAACCGGGTCCTCGGTCACGACATTGGCGTTTTTAAAGACTGTTTCTGGTTTGGCGATCTAACTAAGCGTAACAACCGCATTCAAATTCCTGGTTTGTTTTTCATCCGATATAGCATTCGGAACCAAACAGATAAACTAGCCAATCTAGACTGGAGTCTAGAATTTCTATTTGTGATAATTCGTCAGAAATCAGAGCTTTGAAACTTTACTTTTGGAAAATGAAAGCAAATGTAATTTATTTCTAAATCGCAGTTAAAACGGACCGTGTTTCTCCAGACGGCACTAGGCTTTTCCCCTTGACCCTCTTTCCGGGTTTCTGGAGTTCTTTGTTGCCTTTCTAGTTCACCAACAAATGCTCAGTAAACCAGAGAGACTTGGTTATATTTCACTATTTTCGCTTCAGTTGGAAGTCACACAAAACTTTTAAGTGCCTTTAGTTATTTTTAGTTTCCCTAATCCGTACGCAATTTTTTCAGCTTCTAAGGTTTTGCTTTCCTGGACGATAATTTCTAGTTGAACTTTAAAAAATTATTCTACAAAATCTGGGAAACCGTTAATCTTTCCAAATTTGTTTCTTCGAATATAATTTCCCGAATTCGTTTCTTTGAATATAATTTTCGGAATTTTCTTATTCGATTATAATTTCCCGAATTTGTTTCTTTGAATATAGTTTTCCAAATTTTCTTATTCGATTATAATTCCCCGAATTCGTTTCTTACTTTATTAGCATGGATTTCAATCAATAATACCTGAGTTAACGTGGTCAAATTTAAATCCCTAAATTAAGCTCAGAAAAACCTTTTCTCGCTCTAAAAAATGAAATAGGAAATTCAGCAATCATCTATGAAAATAAATCCACACTCACAATTTCAAAACCAAACATAAAGCAAAAATTTTCCACAAAACTTCCTATTTAAATTTACATTCTCTCTCTCTCTCTCTCTCTCTCTCTCTCTCTCTCTCTCTATATATATATATATATATATATATATATATATATATATATATATATATATATATATATATATATATATATATATATATATATATATATATATATATATATATATATGAAAGAAAAATGAAGATTCGTGGCCGAAAATCAGTTAGAAAACACTTGTTGAGTTTTTAATTTTGGTTTTATTGCATCTCAAGAAGCACACTGAGCAGGATAACTGCATGAGAAGGATTACAGTGCGTGAAAGGAGGTTAAAAAGGGAACAAAACAATTATATCTTGTCTTATACACTATTATAATCTCATAAATCCCACATGTGCAAATTTCTGACATTAATCCTTATACATTTCACCTTGATAAGAGGAAAGCAGGAATGAGGAATTTATTATTCATCGAAAGAATCCTCTAAAAGAATATTTTCATCAGTGATTTATTATTCATCTTATCGGCAAGTGGTGTAATAAAAAAACGCAATACAAGTTCTGTAATTCAATCTTTATAAAACTCCATTTGATTTCTTATGTAAGAAAAGAGAATGGTTCAGGAAAAAATAGAGCATTTTAGAATGAAGTTACTATGGATTAAATAAAGAGAAAACATTAGAAATTAATTACAAATAAAATTAGAATTTAATCTATCATTAAATTGGGGATGTGCAATGTCACTTTAAACTCTAATTTTAAATGTAATTAATTCTCAAAAATTTGTCTTGATTCAGCTCATAGTAACTTCCTTCTAAAACGTTATTTCCTGAAAAAAGCTGATTTTTTAGAGCTTCTTATTTTATGCGAAAAAAATGAAAGCTACAATTAAATAAAATTTTTAAAAATTCCTAAATAAATAAAAATAAGAAGTCAAAAAAATAAAAAGTCAAAATTATTAGTATCATTGAGAATGTATTTTTTTAGCTTTAACTTGATGCAAAAATCAATTTTATGCTGAAATATTTTCAGAAGTTATAGCGGAAAAACGTTCAAAATTTCCCTTACTTTTTAATTAATTGAAATTTTGCTTAAAAATTCAGAAAATGGCTCCTAGATTCACATTTTCGTCCCCCAAAGTATACACACGTACCAAATTTGGTAGATGTAGGTCAAACGGTCTGTCCTGTAGAGCGCCAACACACACACACACACACACACACATTGAACTTTATTATAAGAAAATATTGCATTTCTTACTGTGTAACAAAAATGATTATATCCAAGACCCTGTTCATCATGGTGTAATTTATTTTGTACCTTTAATAAGGATTTGGAAGGAAGCAAACTCTTGATTCCAAGGACTTGAAAATTCCCTAACAAATTCTAAGCACTTGTAAAACTTTAAAAGTATGAATGAAATCTTTCTATTAATTTTACCAAGCACCTTCATTAAGATATTGTCTAATCGAGGTGTTTTCATTTTAGTTATTTTATTAATCGTTGTTCGTATTTCCTTTATTGTAAAAGCTTTATCTTTTTCTTTTGTTTTTTTTTTTCCTAAATACTTTTCCACATTTTCTTCTGTTTTTTATTTTCCTGCTGCAACTGTTTCTCTAAAAATTCATCTCACTACAATTTCATTATTTTTTTCGGTTTTAATTAACCTTTTTTTATCACAATGCAATATTTTTTTTTCATTTTCATTTAATATGCTGCTAATTCATAAATTATCTCAAATGGTTTTATTCCCATTATTTCGCTAAATTGATTTCATTAAACTAGGAATAATGTAGATTGCAAAACAGCATATTTTATAATATATTAAATGTATTTAATTTAATAAACATAATTTATAATTTTATCATTTACTTTTACCAATGTTTTGAGCTAATTTCAAGTATTTTGACGACAGAAAGCTCTTCTCTGCGTCCATATTGCAAAAAGAGTTCAGACAATAGTTGTCTATGCTTTATACAGTTTACTTTAATCATTAGCCATATTTTAATCAGAGAATTATCATAATGAAACAAATATAATAGATTAGAAAAAACTGCAAATTCATTGCTTAGGAAATAACAACTAGATCCTGCAAATGACGATTCTTTTCTGAACTGTTCAGGGAATTCTGAACGAGGGAAAAATAACCATATAGTTTGAATATTTTGGCTTGCTTTTATAAAGCCTCGACATCACTCATTCTATAAATGCTTCGTGTTTTAAAAATAATTTTACTGACACGGCATTGGAATATCAGATTAAAAGGATTTTTTTTCATAAACGGCCTTAACATTTAATCCAAAAGATTCACCAAAAAAAATTACATTGGTTATTATTAAATATTAAAAAAAATGTTATGAAAACCTTACTTGGTCCCACATTGTCAGTTATTCTGCAGAACATGTGTACAATACGAGGAATGAAGGACATTTAAATGGGATATTTAAAAGGTTGCGGGCTTGTTGTTTACAACATCCATCACATCTATTCCTTGATAGATAAGCCAAAACTCTCTGAAAAATGTGGAAGCTCATTGATTGGTTACACAGTCGATTATGTAATCAATTGTAAACATTATGTTGACTTACTTGGATATTTCAATTGTATACAATTAATTAGATTTAAGATAATTTTTAAATAATTACATTCGCTAAAATCCCGCTCTCCATATTTGTTCAGAAGCTATAAAAATTTTACTTACTAAACTCTTAACATTCTCGTCTAAGGGCAGTATAATTTAAGCATAAAATTTAAACACAAACTTTTTTCCCATTTTTTAAAGGTTTTATCTCTACTGTTGCAATATCTTGCTAAAGTAGAGATAGCAGATATTGAAAATATGTTCTATAGAGATATGTATTGTGTTAAATTAAAAAGGATTTAAATATACATTATTATTTTATTCTGTTCTAGCGAAAACGAGACACCGGATCCTCTGGAAGTTTTACCAGCACAGAATGGCACTATATAAGTAAAATAAATTCTTCATACCACTTATTTTAATAATAGTATAAATATTTAATGTTTATTTATTATTAATAACTTAAATATTATCATATATATAAGCCTTTGTTACTACACATATAAAAAAAATTATGTAAAGCATAGCAATCAAATGATAGTAACTTTTCTTATACGTCAGCATTTGTTAGAAAAAATTTCAAAAATAGTATAAAAGGCAATAAAAATTTATGGGTAAAAAAAAGCTAAATTAAGAAAATAATTTATTGCAATTGATGTTCTGGTTTAAATTCAAAACAGATGACAAAATAATTTTCATGATATTTTACTCGAAAGCAATCTTAATTTAAAAATATAATACAAAATAAATGAGTTTAATATAAAATAAAAGGAATTTTTTCCCAAAGAGCTCCAGGCATATCATCTAGTGTTGTATGAAAATTTCGTTGTTAATACTACTTGTGAATGGTTAAAATACTGACTAAAATTGCTTGAGAAATACTTTTTGTCAAATATTGGACATCTAATAAAAGATTTTTCGAGACTTATGACTCTTTATTATTCATAACATAAACCTCTCATTCTCCAGTTTTGGTAATAGCACTCAAACCAATTTCTAATTATAATTTCAGTATAATTTTGTATTTTTATAGTTATACTAACCACAATAAAATTTAAGTTTTTTTTTTATTTAAGAAGTACCTATAATTTCATTAAGACATAAATAGATTTAAGCTGCGTTTAAAATATCACTTGTTAGTATAAATACAGAAATTAAATTTTGTCAGCATGCTTCTTAACTCAGTTTTTTTTAAATAAGGAAATAGTTTCATAAGTTTATTTTCATACGATTATGAAGAGTTTAATGAAATACGTGAGGTAAGTGCCATTCATATAGTAATAAAAATATTTAAATTAAATTTTTTCAACAATGAACTTAAAGTAAAATTTTGATAATGCCCTTGTAGAGTTTATTCGAGACTTACCACTCTCTTGTAAGGAAGGCTTATTGTTGATATGAAATACTCACGTGCAGGCTATCAATAAAATCTTTAAACACTTTGTTTTCCTATAAAATAAAATCGTAGGTAAATATGTCACTCGACTAGAAAATGTGGCCTCTTTAAAAATATGTGTGTAAATCACATTCATAACAGAGAATTATACGCATTTATATTTCAAATATATTCGCATTTTCTAAGTGCACTCTTGAATTTTAAATTTTTCTAATGAATTCCAATAAATTTAAAACATAATAGTTTTGATAAACTGGCTAAAAAACTGTTGATGTAAAAGAAAAAAAAGTTAAAAGAGTCATTTCAAATTTAACAAAGAAATCACTCTGCCAATATTTTTCTTAATTTCTTTCGTTACAGTCATTAATAAGTACTGCATTTTCAGACCTAACAAAATTACAAATTTAGTTTGATCGTATAATGGTATTTTATATCCAGGGATTATAGTATTATTTTATACCAAAGCTCAATATACATTTGGGATAAAAACAAAGCATGAATGAATTTAAAAACAATATATTGCAACACAGCTAACAGTTTAATGAGCGTTAACCAGATGTTTGAATAAATAGCATGGCATAATATATGTAGATATTAATTAAAATTTGTCATCATTTTATGATTTATGCAAAATTAAAATCTTACATTGTCATTTTCCTTAAAACGGATGAATGCCATTAATTTAAATACTATTAAAAATGGTTGGCAAATTATTTAATTAAACTTAAAAACAAAAATACTGGAAAAGGCTTAAAAACTACTTTAATTGTATTTGAAAATACTTATAAAAGTTGAAACGCATCAAATTTTCACCACTATAAAATCGTTCGGGAATAACTGCTACTTACAAAATAAAGTTTGACATTACTATCGCCAAAAATCGTGATTTTCTTCATCCCTGCTTTACAGATCAAATAGACAATGATAATTTTTGCACAACACTATATTCCCACCCTAGTCAGCGAAGTAGCACTGTTCCATTAATAGCATTAGTCATTCGGCACAAGCATTAGCTCTTCTTCGTCAGGTCGCTTTTTCCTAGCAAACAATTTCTGTTCTCTAATTAGCAAGCCTCCAACCTTCAATGGCCGTTGGGTCCCTTATCTTGAATCAAACTCAGCCGCTACCATCCCTAACAAAAAAGCACTAAGCGATCAGTTGCAGATTCCTCATCATTTGGAGGACGGGGAGAAGGACAATTTGCTATCACTCGACGGAGGTTTGTCGATTATCCCATATATATCATCTCTTAGGATCAGCCTTACATTATGCTTCTGGGGTTGTTCTTTCCACGCCCAGGGGACTATCTCTTTAGCAAAAATACCTTCGAGAAAAAGAAAAAAGAAGGATGCTCTCAATATTCTAGGTTAGACTCTAATATGGCTAGAAAATTTCAGCTGCATATTCTGAAGTTTTTGCTTTTGATTACTGTTCAGAAAAAAAAATGCATTCAGAAAAAAAAAGTTAAAAATTTCATGAGTTGTTTTAAGGCAAAGAAAGACTGGAGCTATATTTCAGGATGTGGAGAAATAGACAATTTTCCATCTCAAGATTTATCAAGAGAGTTGAGGGTAATTCCTCAATGGTCATATCTTCAATGTTTATTCGGAATATGATGATGAGAAGATTCCTGAGGCTGCAGTAGTAGTCAATATTACTTCAATAAACTTCTGAAGCGTTTAAAGGTGGCTTGTATGGAATGGGAAAAATTATAAAGTGATCGTTTACGGTTTATTGACAGGATTCTGTTGAGATAGATTTTTCAATGTGTTAATATTTGGTGCTTTTTGTATTTCCATAGCTACGTCTGTTTCTGAAGCAATTGAATAAAATGTTAAATTATTAGAAAGTTGAGAATTCATTGACAGGATCTACTGAAGTTACATGGTTTTTGGTGACTGTGTGATACTCAGTCAGAACGGGCAATTCTGATACTAGCTTATTGGTTTTCCTTTGGATTAAAAACAAAAAAAAGTTTGAAAAAGTAGAACCTATGGGAAAAAATCTATAACTAAATGGTTCTCATAGTGTATTTTTTGTTGATAGTGAGCGTAGATCTCAAAAAATTGTCATTGTAAGATGAACCTCCTTCTCAATCAGTCACTGGAAGACACTCTGTAGGAATCAACACAACTTCTCAAATAGTTTAATATCCGTTTATATAGTTTCTCTCTCAGTTCCTTATTGTGACTATGAATATTGCTGATTAATTTGCTTCCAAATGTCAAAAATGATGATTTCCAACAGTTCTTTTTAAGGAACATTTGATACATGCATTACATTAAAAAAATCATTTCACTAAAATTGTTTTCAAATTCGGGCAATACAGTGTAGTCTCTCCCAGCATTTTTCAAAATCTTTTTCTGTTATTCTTTATATTTAAAAAATACTTCAATGTGCTAAAATTATCTAAAGAAATTATGAACCAGCTGATTCTTTATTCTGCTTTATAATGCCTTCATCCTCAAACAATTTTATAATAAACAAACAATTTTTTCAATAAATAAATTGTTATTGCTAGCGAAAAGCATATATTTTTTCTAGTGTACCTTAATATTCTTCCAAGGATTCATGCAGTATCAAAACATGTATAAATTATATCATTTATTTATAACTAGGCTGCAATCAAGAATAAATAAAGAAATTTGCAAAAAAAAAGTGAAATGAGAAAATTTTTATTCCAATTGCCATTCTACATAAATTCTTTTTGACTATTTAACAAATTAATTTAATCTGAATGGATTTTTTTGTTTCTTATTACTCATTAATTATTAATTGTTCTAATAGGATTACTAATGAATTTTATTCTGCACAGATAGGTATATAAAGCCATGGAATGAGACTTCAGACTGAGCGGATTTAGAGGTAAATATAAAAGAATCTAAAGAGAAAAAAATTTGAATTTCAAAAACATTTCTTTAAAACTTTAAGTATGAAATTATTGAGTCCTCAGGGAATGAAAGTTAAACCAACTATGTTTAAATTTATTTTATGAAGATTAAATTTAATCTTTTTCACTCTAGGATTAATATTTAAAACAACGCATTGTTGGGTTAGTATTAAAATTAGAGTTTGATTTCTTTTTAAAATAATCAGACTTGAAGTCTTGGAAATATGAGGCTTACAGGATATCTCTAATAAGTTTCTTCTAAGATTAATACATACATTATATAGTTGTAAAATTCATTATTTGTGACTTGAAAAATTATTTTTTTAATTCCAGGATATAAACCTTTGTTAATGGTTGCCATTCAAGAAAACATCTGGTGCTGTAATGCTGAACTAATGTTAAAATTAGTTCTAGCAATTTTTTTTTCCTTTAAAAAAATTTCATAGACTGTTTACAAAATTTAAAAACAACAAAATTCTTTTAAAAACAACACATTTTCTATATACTTTTTTAAAAATTCATATACACTTTTATGGATCTCACAATGATTTAAACTAGTAATTTTAGAAACACATTCAATTCAGCATTTGAAACTTCAGAAGATTTTAAACGGTTCATATTATGGTGCAGATTTAACAATGTACTCACGATATTCACCCAACTATCCATCCAATTATTGACACTTTTGATAAATAATGCATCTTAATCTTCAACATCCGTCTTTGTACGAAAGAATATCCAATTTGTGGATGATTTTATTAAGTTTATTCTTAAATAAAAGCTTTATGGATATACGAATGTGATCCTTTTTTCCTGAAATTAAATATCGCACTTTCATAAATAATAGAAAATAGTTGTGTGAAACTGATCATAGATTCTTTTATATGGAATAAAGACCCATTTATTTACTTTTCCTTTCAATGAATAAAATAAATAATGCTATTTTGTTATGGTAGTTAAAATAAATATGTATGACTTCTTTTATTCAATTACAAGAATATTTAAAATTGAATCTTTGATTTTCTTAAACTATTAAAAAACTATTTTCACTGTTATTTCACTAAAATCTATTCATTTCCATAAAATCTATCTGTTGAAATGTATTTATGTTATGTGATTTCAATTATCATAGTAAATGTTTCTATTTTCAACTATTTTCATGCCAAATCCTTTCATTAAAATATTATGTTATGGCAGATTCGTAATATTTGAAAGTTCATGCTTCTAGTATAGAAATAAATATTGTAATTCTTGTTATTTCTGTTTTTAATATTTACACTCAATTGGTTCAATTAATTTAGATTTTTGAAAGATTTCATGTTTTTATTCAGGTCATCCAAAAGTAATTATCAATGATCACTTGTAATTCTGAATTATGTTAACTATTATTCGATAAAATATGTAGTTTAAATTAATTAAAGAATGTTGTCAACAAGATAACCTGAATAACAGAAACTAAAAAAAACTCATAATGTTTTAACTGCAAATTTATTTTTCTGGTAAATTTGAAACAACTGTTTTAAAATGTTGTCAGCTAATCTTTCCTTTAGAAAAATTCAATTAACATTGTAATATTTTGGAAAATTGTACTCACCCAAGAACAAAAGACAAATTACAAAAGTTATTGGTATTGCGAAGCGATATTCGAGCTTTCATTTGTGGCATATTATTGGGGAGACATTCATTCCAGCATTTTCATAAATAGAAATTTATCATTCTTCAGATCTACTACTAATTTTTAAACATTTCATGATTTTTTAAAAATTATTTATTTTTTTGTGCAATTTATGAAACGTATTTTACTTCTCATTGTTTATGTTTGGCACAATTCCTGAATTTAAGAATTTTTTTTGTGCATGTACGTGTACGTGTGTGAAAATCATTTCTGAGTCATTTCTGAGTTTTGATGTAACACTATTCCTTCTATATTTCCTGTTGATTTAATATTGGTTGGTTATTATAATTCCTAACAATATGTAGGCTGAAAAAACAACAGAATAATAATCTTAACAATAGGGAAAATTTGTACAAATTTATTTATAGAATAAATTTGAAGGAACTTAAAATTTTGATGTTCCCTGTCCTTTTCTAAATATGAAATACTTAACAACTTATTATGTAATTAAAGCAGTTATTATGAAAATGAATTACTGATTTAGAAATGCTTTGTAACATTTTATATATTTCCTATGAATTCACGATTATTTTCCATATATTTTTATTATATTCATAGTTTTCTTTTGTACTAAAACCACTTTTCATTTCGTTAAGTTTGTGTATGAAACGCTATTTAATGTTGAATTCTATTAAAATGTGTCCTGTATAGATAAATATCATTTAATGATCAATGTATTTCAATATTTATATTGTTTTGCAAAAGTGATATTCGTTCCATTGAGTTTTAAATGCATCACAAATGTTTTAAATGTCAATGTAAAAGTTAAAACATTGATGAAACCTTCATAATCTTGATTTCTTATTGCGTTTTTATCATTTTAAATTTTCGTGCTCAAGACTCTTATCCTGACCCAGTATTTGAACTGCATTACAACTTGTTGTATAATTATAGCTGTTTAGTTTCAATTATTCATCTAAACTATTTATTGATTGTACAGAAAATTGTTTGGAACAACTTATATAAATTTATGAATATTTAGTTTTGCATAATTTATTCTGATGCTATGGTCTTCTTAGTATATATTTATAGTAACTTTTTATTTTATTAAGTTTGCGTATAAAAAGCTACATGACGTTGAATTTTAATGAAATATTTTAAATATATGCAAATATAATTTAACTTTAAATGTTTTATTTGTTATATTAGAAGTAAAAAATGATCTTTAAATGATTCTTTAATTTTTAGTTGTATCATTGGAATTTTAAATATCTATGTTTCAGATGAAATATGCCGTTAAGTCATGAAATTTTGACTAGAATTTCATGACTTATTGATATATTTTATCGTTTAAATTTTTTGTATAATTTGAATATAATGCTTTGTCAATAAATATCTGTTATTTTAAAATGATTTTCTACATTTATTTCTTTAATACAAGGGATTTCCTGAAATTAAACAACAAAGAGAAACAAGCGACTTCACGATTCTTTAAGTTTGAAAAAACTAGTAACAAAGAAAATTTCCGTTGATTGGAAATATATAAATTTACGTAAATTAGACGCTGTTTAAAACCAAGTGTTAAAGAGAGAACTGCTATTCAATGAACGGCAGTATATAAAAATAGAAGAAAAACTCTCAATAGCTAAAGTGTAAAAAGATTTTAAATAGCATTAGCCTGCATAAAAAGTATATCAGAACCGTAAATAATTCAAAAACAAATTAATAGCGATGTGACGTTACAAAATTGTTCAATGTCCATATGTGTGGGTCCATTCTGTGGTCAGCTATCTACGGAATTGGTTTCCAATTTCATATTCCTCTTGGTGACCTCTGTAAAATGTGAAGATCTATCTATAGGAAGTAAAGTATAAGGTACAATAATTTCAGCCATAATGAACAATTTTGAGATTATTGAAGAATACCTTATACTTATCAATAATACTGCACACTATCTTAAAATATTGGAAAGATGTTATATTTTCAAATTACATTTCAATTCCATTCGCATTATCAGATACAGCTCTTAGCAAATCGACCAAATCGATTTGTTTATTATGTAGCTACCCTGCATTGATAACATAGAAATGAAACTACGCAATATGCTTATGCCTTGAATATAATTCTTAATTATTCTCCTGCCGATAAATCTCCAACGTCGTTTTCAGTGTGCAAGCCTACTATGGATTTGATAATCGTAGACTGATCATTTCAGCAGAAAAACGTTTTCAATTGCAGTTATTGCAAGCATAGTGGTTGGATTGAAAAGATATTATTTAACAGCAAACAGGAAGTTAAATCAATGTATTTAAAAAAATTAAATTTTTTATTAATATCGAATTTTATATTTCATATTAATAATCAAGTGCGCGAGAAGCGTAAATAAACATAAAAATACTTCAAAATATTTAAAAAATCAAATATTTCTAAATTAAAAATATTCAAAATAAAAATCTTTTTCCATTTTCTTTCAAATTCATATTTATTTATTTCTGATTTCGTTTACAAAACTTGCAGAAATGTTTAAAATATGTGAAACCAATAAATGCTTGAATATACAAAAATGTGTGAATTTTAAATCCGTAAAACTTTTTCTTGTGAATTTGAAATATAATAATTAAAAAAAATTAAATTATATTTTTCTAGATTTACACGAAAAAAATATTTCTAAATATATGATTCATCGAAATAAATGAGAAAAATTCTTGATTTTTTTAAAGATTTAATTCAATAGTTAAAATTTTTTGAATATTCAACTAAATATTATTAATTTTTGCGTATTCGTAAATGAAGTCTGAATTCATTTCTTAAATTAAAATAAACAAGGAAATAATTACAATTATTTAAGATAAATATACAGTACTTAGATATGGGCTATTATTGACTATTATGGACTAGTCTATATTAATAGTAACGATGATTGTGTGTGCGTATATTGGCTATTTACAGATCCGATCGCTTGATCTACACATACCAAATTTGATATGAATATGCCTTGATATATGCATATACTATTGGGATGATTTTTTGAAATTTCCATTAGGATTTCATTTAAGTAGAGATTAAGTTGAATTTTGGCTTTTTCTTCCGATAATTAAAAAATGTCCTTGGAGAAAAATGCATTTCTACCATATTTATTTTTCTAAAAAAATGTCTTTTTAATGGCATCAAATTAATAGTTTTAGTAATTGTTGTAGAATTTTAGCAATTTCCTAATTTTATTTTGCCCGAGTTTGATAATTTTGTTTTTCCGACAATTGACATTCGAACAATATCGCCCTGAAATTGAGCTTATTTTCACTGTTTTATCAGTTATCTGATCGCGGGCTTTTCTTCTAAATTTGAAAGCTAAGAGAGAAGAAAATGATAAAGGTTTTTTTTTGTAGTTGACAAGAGAGATAAAATGGTTAGTAAAAAAAATCAGCAACCATAAAATTTTAAAAATTAAACGTTTTAGTCTTTTGAATTGAAAGAAATTGGGGTAATAATAAAATTGAAAAGTTAAGCGTTCAAACTAAACTTTCCATTTCCAAGTAAATGGGATGAAAATCCCGCTTCTTGTATCATTCCTCAATATATTGATAGAGATAAGGCTAATGCTGAAAATGATACAGAATTTAATGATTTAGATATGATTGAATGACTTAAACATTCAGAAAGTCATTATAAAATGAATTTCTCTGAGAACGATTCGATTCAACTAATATACAACTTTTGCTGGTGCTACTCTATCGAAAATAAGATAGTGATTATAGAAAATTGATTATAGAAAACTTGATTATAGAAAACGTAATGAGACTTCTTCTGCATCTATCTATCTATATCTATCTATCTATCTATCTATCTATCTATCTATCTATCTATCTATCTATCTATCTATCTATCTATCTATCTATCTATCTATCTATCTATCTATCTATATATCTATATCTATATCTATATCTATAT
>JAOUZG010041477.1:755315-766790 GCA_026289955.1 Argiope argentata | reverse complement strand
ATATATATATATATATATATATATTCCTGATAAAATAAATATTTTCTTCGCATTGAAAAGATTATGTAGGCATTCGCTTTAAAAATTTACTAAATAAATGGGGAAATCAATTGGAATGAATCATTTAGAATTCCTAACTAACATAATGTTTAATTTTAAATGTTAAAGACAAAGTGGTTTAAAATTTAGTTTCTTCCAAAAAGTTTTAATTTTCAATCGAAGAGTCAACTGACAAAACATTTCAGGTTATTAATAATGTTTAAAAAATGTATACTAATTGTTTTGAATTATTCTGAAGAATTGTTTTGAATACGAGGTCAGAAATTCAATTGGTATTTCAGAATATCAGAGATAAGAGAAAATGATGAAAATATTAACGAGGATTTAGTTTTCAGATATTCAGATACGATTGAAAATACAATCAAAAACCTCTATAAATAAATAAATTGCAACGAATTTTTCTGGGGTATTCATTTCAGATTTCGTAATTAAACATAGAGAAAATAACCGTTTGTAGAGACTTTCTGATGTAGAATATTATAAAGTGAACAAAAGTTTGAAATTCTGGTGTAGAGCTGAGGAGTTTTTCAATAGATTATAAGCTTTGAAAATTTTATCATTCTTTTTATTATTAATTTTTATTTTTGGTATTTTCTTAATCTTTTTAATTTTCATTAAAAATAGACAAAGAGAATGTTTATTTTTAGTGACTCTAAAATGTTTCAAATTCTAAGAATTCTTTAAAAAAATCCTTTACAATTTAATAAAAATTAAATCTTTATTTTAATCAAAAAATTTTAAAATCTTTAAAAACTTTATTTTTTAATTTTTTAAAATATTTTTAAAACTATTATTATGTCAGAACAAGATATAGTTTTTGGTTTGGCATCAACAGAAATGCGTAGGTGAAAAATTCAAATTTTACTATCTGTACGAGTATCACAAAAAATCAGTTTTTAATAACTCTGATTTAAGAAAAAAAATAAGTTAATGACTGCAGCAAATAAAACCTAAAAAAATGTCATTTTGAACAAGCGATTATATGAAATGAAATACACAGGAAATGTGATATTTTTTTAAACAATCAATGCTAGAAAATGTGTTTTCCTCGTTTTCAATACTAAAGTGATTCATTCAATGAAACAATTGAAATAAATAAGAATATAATTTAACTTGTACGAGCATGTGAAGCTTGGCCGTTTAAGAAATTATGTTCTGATATGATACGTTTCATAGCAAGTTTCATTTTATTTATTTATTTTACTTAAAATTAAAAAAAAAATGGAACATAGTAGTAAAGGCATTTCCATATTGGACTATAAAAATTACTGGTATTAGTAATTAGAAAGGCTATGAAATGATATGCTTTAATAATATTTTTGAAACAAAACAATGTAAAAAAGGATATACAAAAGGCCAAATATGTAAAAAAAACTCTTAAAAATTCTAACATTATTTGTAACTACTTTATATGATTTCAAAAACGATATTAGGGGACATTTAATTGTATTTTTCCTTACAAAAGCTCATTATTTTATTGTTCTACAATGATATGCATGTACTACTTGTATCTCCTTTCATTTTTCACACACTGCATTAGTCTTCATGACTTTTGCCCACTTTTGCAGTCTGGAGATTTCGGAAGGACTGGAGGAATGACAGAGTTGATGCATGGGCATTTCATGGGCAAGAAAAGTAACTGCATGGGCATTTCATGGACAAGAAAAGTAACTGCATGGGCATTTCATGGACTTTAACTTGATAATAATAATAATAATTTGTTCAATATTTTTACATAATTACTGTGCATGATGCGCATGTAAAAAGCCAGGCAAGCCACAAAAACCGTTCTTCTTGTTATATTTTATCATACCATATGTGTGTAAGCCAGGCAACGAACATTTCATTTCTCCATCTTCATATCTGCACATAATTTAACACTTTTCTCAGCTAATTGATGATGCTACAAAATATTATTAGAAATGATAGGAAAATAGTTCTTCGAGGCTGCAAAAGTGCCATTCAGTCTGAAAAAGGATGATTTGAAACAAATAAAAACAATAGAAATATTCACCAAACGGAAATGTTCATCGCGAGGGAAAATAGACTTAACCTGCATCAGAAAGGTACTCGCTGTGACTTGCTTACTAGAGTTGATGTTTAAGAGCATAATTACGGTATTTTGCCTCAAGTGTTTAACTTTTTAATGCACTTCATTTAAAACAAGGAATGAACAGAAAAAAAATGAATGAAGGGAATTCATCTTGATGGAATTTCTTATCTTCCTTTTTCTCCAAAATTCCCGACTTATTACAGGAAATTTTTCGCGTGGAGCTAAAATATTATAACCTTAGCTCTCCTTTTTAGATAGGAACATAACAACTTCTATTATAACGTGAATAATGATGAAATGTATTTCCTATCAACACTATTGTTTTCAATCAACAAAGAGTAAACGATGTTACCATTTTTTTTAATAAGTTTTCAAGATATTTATACAAGATACATTTGTTTTGAGGCAATCAAACTTAAAAGAACTCAAAAGACGGCTATTTTACTACGAATTCGAAGGTATATTTTTAAAGTGGTTGAAACTATTTGTATAAATTTTCACCATTTTTTACCATACGTTTTTGAAGTATTTAATAATTTGATATATTTCACATCACATATATTATAAGCATTTATCAATGTATTTTTTAACGAATGAATTTATTACATTTTATATTTCGTTTCTCAAGTACAATATAGATGCAATGAATTTTGTTTTGGATATTTCTAACGTATCTAAATTTTTAAAGAAACTTCTGTTCGAATTTTGAATTGTAAAATTTGCTTTAGAGGTGATGCAAAATTTCTGTTCAAAATTTTAGTGCAATTAAATAGTCATTCGTAACATTTTTTGAATATTCATTACGATATATTTTAAAGGGAGTATAGAGAATTATTTATATTATCATGAAGAACCAGGAGCTTACGTACCTAGATGCATAAACACGAAATGGTTTCTATTATCCATTCATTGGTAGAATTGATGGGCATTTATAAGCACATTCTCATCAGAATCAGCAGTATGTCGATACCATTCGTCACAATCTTTATTTCTTGAAATTGATTTTTTGAATGAGGAGGATAGATCGAGGCAGAAATATGTCCCAGTAAATTGGAATTTCTTGTCATAATCTACCTCACTACGGGATCCTGTAATCCTCATTTTGCATCCCCGGGTGGCGGATAGTGGAATGCCCCTCATAGATTTATCCTATATTTATAGATTTATCATATGGATGGTTGGAGTGAAATTAAATACATCCAGCTGTCCAAACAGGCAGAAGTCTAGCCTCACTTGAAACAATAGCGTGTATGAGCAGTGTATATTGTTGGAGGAATATAAATACTTTGCACATCATCGGACACGACAACAGCAACAAATTATAAACCACAATGTTTGAAGGATCGAAAGCAATTGCTAACAAATTCGGATTATAAATTGTACAGAAACTAATAACTTCTGCAGAAAACTTCCATGAAATATAGTATAAAACGAAAATCCTTGCTGTGAGAAATAACTAATTAAGCTGACGGCACTTAATGCGCTTGTAAAATGCAAATTAGTTACCGATTCATACCGATAATCCTTCACTGGAGATTAGAAGTGATACGGTTTTGGCACGGATTGATAGATTAACAAAATAGAAAGAATTTTTCCCAATAAGTTTCTCTTAAATTACAAAATCCAGAAGAAGGTACAAAGAATTTTGTGATAAAACGTATTTGAACATCAAGATGTTTATTAAAGTACGTGAAACCAGATGCAGAAGAATGTTAAAAACTATTGGAAAGCTAATTCGAGTGTTCATGCAGAAATCGGATGTCAGGACAAAGGGTGAGGAGAGGAAGCAAAGCGCTCCGGGGGAAAAGGGAGCTTTAAGCACGTCATTAACAAAAAGGTTCAGGGAGTGAATGTCATTAAAATAAGAGGAACTGAGAATTTATAGAATCCAATCTGGGAAAAATCAGTATGCCGTGAGAGCCGTTTCTAAAATCATTTGGGATTATTCATCACTGGGGGTTGAAAATCGGGTTTTGATCCAGAAGCAACAATGAGGTTTCATTATTAAAGTCGGAAACGAAACCTGCATATAACTTCGTTTCTTTTCCTTTAACTTTCTTTCTGGTCTACCGCCTTTGCTACTACACAAAATTTGCGGTGTTTGTTACGGAATTTTATTTTAGTGCGTGAACAATCATACCCTTTCTTGTATTGATTTGCAAGTATTAATGACATTTTGTTTAGTCGCAATTATTTCGAAGGGCTGGTTTTATCCTTTTATTATATTATTCTTTCTTTAAATCCTGTTTTGTAACTCGAAATTTAAAATAAAAATAATATAACCATTTCATATAAAATTTTCTATTTTTTAAAGGATTACTATAAAACAATTATTTTCCATCAAATGTCATAACATCAAGATGTTTTCGTTTGAAGAAAACCAATCAACATAATCTTCAATTTCTAAACAAACGTGATGTTAGTTTGGCTCATTTTCCTTTCAAAATAAAGGAAAATTTGAACTTTTCAGGATTTAAAGCTTGATTAATATTTTAGTCAATTTAATATAATATGGGTTTGAAATTAATCAACAATATCATCTGATAACATTAATGCATAAAAATAATTTATTGCCATCAAAAAATTAAAAAAAAAAACAATAGCTTTCCAGAATCTCAATTTCCTTTCTCCCTTTATTGCAGTTTTTTTCGTAATGATTATTATCTTATGGAACGCTATGATATGCATCTGTATTTTAACGCATTAACTTATTTTGCATTCAATTAGCTTTTGTTTTTGATATTCTAATTTATGAAAATTGTACCACTTTTTTTATTTGTTCTATGAATTATTTAGTAGTTCAAGGGTTTCTTTTAAGCAGTTTTATATTAGAAAACAAACTTTCACTTTTTTTAGTGTGATAATCATTGTTTACTCCTTAACTTGCTATTTAACTGCACATTTTTAGATATGCCATCATTTCTCAATTATTATGATTTCGAATTTTATTTCTTTTGGTTATTTTGAATAAGAAAAATGAGAAGAGTTTTTCTATCTTCACACAATTTATGATTTAAAAAGATTTAGTAAGCGAAATTTTAAATAGAAGCATTCGTTGCAATTACAGGGGAAGATTTAATATTTATTTTCATGCTTAAGATCTTATTTCGAAAGCAGTCATTAAAATGCACTTTTCACAAAACTTATTTACCATCGAATTTCTATTTTCCAGCCTTATCAAACAACAACTATGCAGTTTATATAAATATATAAACTGCATGGGGGCGTATTAAAATTGCATATTGCATAGTTCATATTTAAAATTTAACTACCAGAAGAACATTACCTATACAAGCCGGTCGACAAAGGGTTGGTCTTTTCAAGAAAATTCAAATCAACATAAAACACTGTTATTTTATTAATATAAAAAAGTCTAAATAGATCATAAGAAGAAATTTGAAACTATTTAGCAATTTTTAACTATAGAAACTGAAATGCAAATTGAAATGGTTAATCGTAAAGCAAGAACTTTTCATCATTATACTAAAATCCATTTGTAATATAACAAAATACTAAAAAACAGGTTAATACCTGTTAAATAAATTCCTTCCTTTTTGCATTCTTAGCCACTCTATCTAAACGAGAAGACTCAATGCAATGATAATTTTTGCCATGTTTTCTGATTTGCTGCTTATTGAATCCGCTAAGCTATTTGCTGCTATTTGAATCCGTGTAACATAAAAATAAGAAAAGAATTTGAAATTTTTTTGCACACAAACAACATTTTGTTTTCTACAATTTTCCTTTTGTATTTTTTAAGAGATCATTTGAAACATACTGCACATTTTAACTAGGTTTCTTCATGACCATAGATTGAGTAAAGTTCTTGAAAAGTAGTTTCAAGACTTAATGAAATAGAGAAATTAACAATGGATCGTTAACTTAAATATTTATTATGCTTAAGGGTTACTTACATATAATGTTAATAATAACACTTAAAACTCCATGTTACATATCAACAAGTTTTAAAGACTTTAATAAGATGCACGCCGAATTTTCCTGCGAAAGACAATTAAGCTGCAGCGAACCTATTTGCACTCAGCACAAATGTGCCTGAGTGCAAGTGCCACAGTCCTTTTTCATTTGTAATTCTATTGCTAACTTATATTCGGAAAGTCGGATCAACAAACTTCCTTTAAATGAACTTTATTCAAAAGTTTTCAGAAATCTACGAAGTTGGAGCATAGATAATTGTTTGACTACCTCAAAGTGTTTTTGAGTTATCGTTGTTACATACATACAAACATAATACCAAAAATATATGTGGAGACTTTTGACGATTAAAGTACATTATCTGTACTTGGTATACGAGAGAACAAAAAGCAGCTTCAAAAACACTTGATTAACATTTGATTACTTGTGGAAATGATTCAAATCGTAGGCCTAAGATTACATTTTATAATAGTTTTGTTTGAGAGGCATGTGTTGTCCGGACATAAGTAAAAAGCTAATTAATCTAAAATGAAGTCCTTTTTTAGAAAATATAAGCCAGTTAATCTAAAAAATGAAGTCATTTTTTTAGAAAAATTAAGTAAATTTATCTAAAAAAGAATTTTTTTAAGAAAAATTAATCAAATCGACATTTAAAAAATGTCAAGATTGACAGCATAACGCCTGAGATAATGAGCTGTGTTATATTGGGTTGTTCGAAAAGTCATTTCGTTTTTTTTGGTGAAAATGAAAGACGATCCTCGTATAATGAATAATTATTTTATTAAATTATATATCGCCCATTCTGATCCAAAACCTTTTGCCATCTTTCTGGTAGAGGCATGATTCCACGCTCATAAAATTTTTGGTATTTGCTGGCAAAAAACTAATCCAAGGTGATTTTTGACGTCTTCATTTGAGACTAAGGTTTTACCGTCTAAAAAATTTTGCATTGACAGGAACAAATAATAATCTGAAGGAACCAGATCTGGATAATATGGTGGAGTGGATCATTTTTGTGACATTTGAGGAGCGAATCACAGACTACAATGCGACAACACAAATTTCTCTCCGTGAGGACATGGAGAACTCAAATATCGAGCTTCGAGGTTAAACCCAGGCCTTTCAGGTGGTCATAAACAGTTGAATTCAATAAATTTAAACTCTCACCGATCTCACGTGTTGTTGTTCGCCGGTTTGCATCAACTATTACCTTTATCGTGTCTTTATCAGCTTCAACCGGCTATCCGGAACGTGGTACAGCTTCGACATCAAAATTGCCGGATCGAAATTTTGTAAACCAGTTCTGACACTGTCGTATTGTCAACGCATCTTCTCCATATACATCGGTTAATTTCTTTCCGGCTTGAACAGCATTTTTACCTTTCCTACAGGAAAAAAGTGAAATATGACGAAATTGCTGCTTATTGCTTTCCCTATTTAAAAGGGCATCTACCAAAAACTACTGCGCAAAACCAATTGAACGTTTTCACAAACAAGTATTGCTATATCACCTCTCAAAACATACAATGATTATACGTCTTAAGTGTGAAGTTGGAATAAAAAAATACAATTAAATCCTTTGTCGAGAAAAAACGAAATTACTTTTCGAACGACCTAATTTAATTTAAAAGATTTACTAGCTGAAATACAAAACTTTTTATCATCAAATTTTCCACTTAGTTTAAAATTGAGATTAAGAATTCCTGATGCAGATCTTATCCATCAAAGATTGATAATAAATTAAATATATTATGCAAGGTAGATTTAGCATATTTTTGTTCAATAAGAAAATGGTAAATTGGTCGTATTCATTTTTTAAATATTTTAAACTAAACGCTTTAAATTTAGATATATATTAGATTATTTTTCAGTTATATCAAGTTCACTGTTAAAATAAGTCTTATTTATTTCTAAATATGATGTTTATCTGAAGACATGAAAGCATAAGTTGTTTGGAACCATAAGTTTTTGGATCATATTCATGTCTCAGTGATCTAAATGTTACATTTGTTATATTAAGTCAGTTTAGTGAACCTTTTAAACTTCCCTTGGTTCTCATGTGTTTAACAACAGGTATAAAATGGTGCTCAAGGTTCATCATAATTTTCAATAAATAAATAATTCAATAAATAATTGTCGTAAGATCGCCTCCTTTATACCCTAATGCGCTGTACTATTTAAAAAATTACTACGATACATAAATAAGTTTATAGATAACATTTTCTTGTGTAGATCTTAAGCGAGAATATAAAACAATAGTAAAAAGGCAATTATATAATGTAATTGTTGTGTAATTAAAAACTTAACTAAAAATTTATAATTGTAAATAGCTTGATTATAGTTAATTTTTTTTATTCTGTGGTTCTAGCAATATAGTATAATGCCTTTGCTCCCGGACTTACCTGTATATAGTAATTATAAAGTATTACTTTATTTTACAAAAACTTAACGAAGCGAATTATTCTGCAAGCAACGGGGACACTGCAATTAAATATGAGCCTGTTTTGGATTGTTTAAGAATTATACAATTTTCGAAATTTATTTTAGAGTGTTTGACATACTTAATATCTTTAAAAACTTCGAAACGGTTCCTAAATCCCGCACCAACTAAAGCTTTGTGGACTGAGAAACCTTAAAATACATGAGTTAACAGCAAATACCAGTTTTTTTGAAAATCAATAACAATTTCTCAGATATGCTAGATTCATGCATTTCAAAGGAAAAATGATTTCAATCTTTTACCTGTCTATTCCATGTATAATCTAATTATTACTGTTTGAACCTATAACCTAAAATTTAGCTATTTAAATAATTTACTATTCGTAGAAATAAGCATTGATACTAAACACACATCAAGCAATCTGTTGGGTCTGAAGTGAATTAATAAAGCAGTAGGTACTTTCCAGGAATAGATGTCACGTGATTTAAATACTTTCTCTGAATCAGCAGTAGGAAACAAAGTAGTAAAAAGTGTAAATGGTAAATAAATCGCTCTTTGTTTTATTTTATTTATTTAGAAGACAGATAATGAAAAAGTTTAATTTAAGGTACCAAAGAGTTT
This sequence comes from Argiope argentata, assembly GCA_026289955.1. NCBI lineage: Eukaryota > Metazoa > Arthropoda > Arachnida > Araneae > Araneidae > Argiope > Argiope argentata. The sequence continues at coordinate 757,683 of JAOUZG010041477.1, read as the reverse complement.
GAAATTCAAATAACACAAATAATTTCTTAGAAGATTTAAATCTTAGATTTCAAATAACAAAGCTTGATTATATTTTAGATTTGATTTGCATGCATTTATTCTAAACTCTACTCTAAGGAATAAACCTATAACGACTAAGGAATAAACCTAAAAATGCTACTTACTTAAAATAAAACAGTATTTGAAAAGAAACAATGCTTAAAGTCATAATCGCACAGCGGGAAAAAAATTGACCCTGACAGATTTTTAGAAGAGATTCTTTAACATATGAAAAGGAATTTGGTTGTTTTTTGAGCTGAAATTGCTTATTTATAATATAAACACAAATACAGGGTTGGTAAGAAATGAGTTACCCTTTTTAGAGGGCTACAAAATGAATTCTATTGGTTTAAATAAAATAAAATTTGAAATACAGATTCCACATTTATAAATTTTTTTAAAAAATATTACAAATATTCGCCATGACAATACTGGCACTGTAGCACAAATGATATTTATTCACATATATCGAAACTGAGAAATATAATTTGCGTTATAACTCCTATCTATTACCATTTTTCTTTGTACGAAAAGAAGACATATTCTGTGCGATTATTAATTTTCTTTCTGCATTTGTCATGCTTACGTTGCAAGAAAGAGCTCTACTGGTGAAATTGTTCCACCAGGACCAACAAAACTCCGTTGCAGCTCTAAAGGAATTTAATCACATGAAGCAAATACGAGGGGGCCCTATGTCTACGGGTGTCCTACGTAAGATGATGCAGAAATTTGAAAGGTACTGGGCAACTTGACATTCTTCCAGTTTGAGGAAGGAGAAAAAAATCCAGTTTCCCGTGCTTTTGGATACACTGCATTCAACTGTATGAAAAATCGTGTGGTAGATTTTGCATTTTCATCCACAGAAATCAAGTCTGTGCATCTGGTGCAAGAAAGACAGTAAAATTGTTGCACTTCCATTTTTTGTTCCACTTGTGGTTGACACAACTTAGTCACGGAACATTCTGTGGAGTGATCATGCCCACTGTTGCTTAAAGGAGCAGGTTAACACCCACAACTCAAATTTGGGCAGAAGAAAATCCTCACGCTATCCAGGAACATCCCATTCATCCGGAAAATGTGATACCACGTTGGTACTTTCAATTTTAAGAGAAAACTTCGAATGGAATGCAAACCTGTTTTGTCACAGGACAATAGTACCACGATGTGCTGAGGGATTTTTTAATCCCAACTCTTCTACAGCGAGAAGGTTTTCGAATCATCCTTTTCATACAGAATGGTGCACCAGATCATATTTATCATAGGATTGTTAATGCAACATTTCAAAGAAGCATGAGTTATCAGCCGTTATTCCTCAAAAGAAAAACCTCCTGGTTCGCTGGACATCACCCGTTGCGATTTTTGGTTGTGAGATTATTTAAAGAACAATATCTAATGTCAAAGACTATCATCTCTAATAGATATGAGGGCATCCTCTTAACAATATGCTACTCAACTTTTATTTCATTTGTATCAATAGAACGTATTTTAAAGCCTTCTGAAGTAGGTAACTTACGTCTTGCTAACCTTGTAAATAGCGGAATCTTTTACAACTATTCAAAGTCGAAACTACAGCATGGTATAAAAACAGGCTAAGTTTCTGCTTTTATATTCTATAAAATGCTATTCCTTACGAAGTTGTTTTAATTCAAATTTCTTTCCTTTTTGAAATCAGTGCATATCAGTGGTACTGAACTACTAACCAAAAGGTACGGAGTTCGGGCCTAGCGCTATCCGCTTCTCCCTAAAAGCATATTAATCAAATTTTTAAACTGCTTGTGATTCATAAGGTGCAATTAGAATGATACATCATTTTATTGTTGCTAAATAATTCACAAAAAATCATTTTGAAGCATCTCTCCTAGGTACATTTAATTTGACTGACCAATAATAATTTCGTTATGAGCATTAGTGAATATGAAACTATAACTGAACTTAATTCCATATTATCTTTAAATAGATATCATGTTAATAAGACGTCTGCAACATTGGACGCAAAATTCAATAGCTCAAATCAAAACCATACTCCTTCAAGAAAAGTAATTACGAACTCTTTTATTAATAAATAGTTGCATTATAAAATCTGATATAATCCGATAAATTAGCAAGGAGTGCCGGGTGAGAGATTTATTAATTTAAGATTAACTTAACAATTTATTAACAAAGTCTTAAAGGTTTAATTAACTTCTAACAATTTGTAATGCATTCCTTAGAATTATATACCTCGGTTATGACTCAGCTATGCAAGAACCAAAGAATCCAACTCGCAGCATTAAGAAGGGGGGAGGAGGGAAATCAAATGCTCTGAAATCATTTAAACTCTAAATGCGAT
>JAOUZG010041477.1:723716-755215 GCA_026289955.1 Argiope argentata | reverse complement strand
ATATGTGGAAAGCCAAACTGAAAATCCTGACCAAATAGTGTAAAGAGGAGAAGGGGAAAAAAAGAAGGGAGGGGCAAAGTGGAGAGTGAAACGGTAATTTAATCCGAGCTCAACAAGTTTCTCTCCCTGCTGTAAAACGAAGAGGAAGAGTGGAGGGAAGCGTTACCTAGCAACCGAAGTTGGACAGGCAGTGCCAGTGAGGAAGAGCAAAGTACTTAACTCGCCCAAAAAGAAATGTCTCCCCCCCCATTTTAACATTGCGATGGAAAGAAGCACGCTGACAAATGATTGTTGGTTTCAAAATGGATTAAAATGATGATATTGAACTAATTGCGATGTTAAAATTGAGTTTACTATCAGGAAAAATTTTCAGTTTCGTCGTATTTGAATATGAAATCAATCCAGCTTAATGATTAAAAATAATTTGAACACGACTAACCAAACAAACAGAAGAAATGAATATGCCCCAGAAAGTAAATTAAAAGTTTGTAACTTTTTTTGAATTCTGAAAAATAAATAACTTTACGGGGCATGGATTGAATTAATTTGCAAAGATATTGTAGAGTCAGTTCACATCAAAATTCTTGCAAGGCAGTCCGCATAGCCATAGAAGTGAAAGGTGGTGGAGAACTCCAAAGGACAGAAAGTTACAAAGCCCCCCCCCCATGTATGCTCGATACTCTTGGAGCATCTCTCGGAGAACTAGATGATCAAGAGAGGGAACTCAATTCTTAAGAGTGCACCTTGAACCACTCTGCTGTTAACTTAAGAGTGCCATATACAGAGAAAGAAACCCGATGTCGACAAAAGCGCCTTCTGTCGGTGGGGGGATAGGGCGGTGACTAAACAATACGAAAGAAGAAGCTTAAAAGGTTTGATTGACAAGCCGAATAACACACAATAAGAAAAGATTCCCGGTCCCCAGAAGATAATGCTGTGTGAGAGAGTTACATTCAAAAGGTCATTTGACTGACTAAACCACCCGTAATTAAACTATAAAATTCCTGTACTCATTGTAGGGGTCTTGAGATAACACGAGAAAGGGGGTCATGAACCCCCCAAAACTTGTTTGGAAAAGTTACTCTTTGAACTAGTTATTTTAGATTTTCTCTGCATGCACAGAAAATCATACGGAGGGCAGAGGGAATGTTAGACGGAATATTAGAGCATAATATTCATCACTGATTAATTTTTGAAACACTTTGATTTCGGGGCATTTAATTGCTTTTCATAATTCTGTTAATATTAGAGAATCCTATAATTAAGAAAGAGTAATTGAATAATTTAATATTAACAGAATTTTCTTTGACAAGACTTTATTTTTAATAATAATTACGTTTATTAACTTTTCGATCCAATAGGATGGGCAAAATCTACGTGTCTACGAAAATGTAAGACTTCGGACTAATCTCCAAAGAATGGGTCCAATTCCTTATCTCAATTGTTTTAGTACTAATAGCAAATTTTAATAAAATGTTCCTTTTTTAAAAAAAATTATAAATAAATTATTTTCTTACAAAATATTAAATAGGCTTAAGTGAGAAAGGAAACGGACAAAATTTAGTTGAATGTTTAAACTTTTACAACATTGCCTAGTGATACTGAGTAGCTGGGATGTTCCTAATTTCTAACTGATTTTCTCAAAAAGGAGAATATCCTAAATATCAATTAAATGGCTCCTTTGTACCATATTAAAAAGAAAAGATAAATATAGTGTTTTGTAAAAATGTTCCTCAACCTTTCTAAACGTGGAAAATAACCAACTTAATTTAATGCACATAAATTGGAAGGGAAAATAATAAATTAAATTGAAAAATGCACATATTGGATTGAATGTCTCTTGGTTTTGAAAATATTTAAACCATTAATTGTGTGATTATTTTTAAATTTATTTTGTTTTAACTATTTATTGGATTTTTAAAGAACAACCATTCATCTGCTTTGCCAAGATTCTATTTTTTGTATTAGAGTCTGGAATATTTCAAACTGAAAATTCGTCTAAGATTTGTAATATTTTTTACTTATAAATAAAAATAATAATATGGAAATAATAAATAGGAGTTAGAATTTTTGTAAAAAAAATGAATCTGATTTCTAAAGAATTTGTTTCAATATAATTTGGTTAATATGATCACTAATATTTAATACAAAAAAAGAGTAAATTTACTGCAAAACTTTCTCTCTCTGACATTCAACATGAGTCAAAACTGTTCCGCATTTCTGAAAGCTTTTCAGCAATTTTGTTTATTTGTATGCAACTAAAGTTTTTTAAAAAGTTGTGCGAGATTCAATTAAATAATTTAGTAGGAATATTGCTTCGTACGAAATAGAAATTATGATAACTCCTATGTCACCAGGAATTGATAAAGAATTAGTTGTAAATTATATTGTTACACAAATGCTTACACATTAAAAAGTATTATTTTTTTTGTCATATAAAAAAAACGTTGCCATAAAAGCAGTGACCAACTTGGTTTTAGTTAATTTTTATAATTCAGATTTATGGTTGCTAAAATTTACTTGTTCTTGATTGCTTACTCAAAAGAGTATATTTAACTTCAAATTCTATGAGACATTTAACATTAACTACTTTTCTAAAAACCGTATACCATTCCGCATTTTGTGCAACGCATCTCAATAATCTCTACTAAAATAGGAACTTGAAAGACGAAAGTGTTTAAACTTCAACTAATACAATAACTTTCTCATTCAGTATTATTTCTATGCTGTACAGATAATATTCTAATCTAATAATAATTAATTTTACCAATATTGAGCTTTATACATCCAATAATTCATTACATTAAAGAATAACAAGATTTTAAAAATTTATAAAATTTAGAACGCTATAACTTTCGTAACTATAACAGCACAAAATAGATTTTTGCATCACGATAAAGATTTAAAAACCCTACCTTTTTAATGCTACCAAAGTTTTCTTGAGACATCAATATTTTAAAGAAAAAAAATTTGATTTCCAATCAACTAAATCAATCACTAAAACTGAATAATTTATGAAATTTGAATATCGTTCTTCCGTGAAAGCTGACGATTTTAGACCACTTCATAAGCGGTCTCAAAAAAAGATACGCTACCAGGATTTCTCGACAGTGATTGGCCTATGATTATGAAAATACTGTGTGTTCAAATGTTGATATGTAAAAACTAACAGATTTGATAGCAGAAGACAGAAAGATTAATTATTTAAAACTCGAAGTATGAAGAGTATTTTTCAGAATATGATTCCTTAGGACAAAAGGACTGTGTAAAATGTAAACTTCATAATTTTTTATAAGAACATTTATTGACTGAAGTCATATAAAATATTTATATTTGCATCATTTAAATGTTTTGAAAGTAAAATTAAAAATTGAATTTTACGAAAATTCAGTGACATTTCTGTTGAATAATTCTTTAAGATGTTATGGAAATTACAAAAGATTTAAATGAAATCTGCTATGCATATTTCAATGTATCGTGTCAGAACATAATTTCTTGAACGGCCAAGCACCACGTGCTCGTGCAATTTAAATTATATTTTTATTCATTTTAATGGTTTCATTGAATGAGTTCCTTTAGTATTGCAAACGATCCAAAAAAACTTTTTCTCGCTTTTATTGTTTAAAAAAAATATCACATTTCCTATTCATTACATTTCATATAATCACGTGCTCAAAATAACTTTATTCTAGGTTTTATTGGCTGTAGTCAAAAAAATTTTTTTAATTAGAGCTTTTGTAAATGCTATGGCAACGCATTATTCAAAGCTGATTTTTTGAAATGCTCGTGCGGATAATAAAATTTAAAATTTTTATTTTTCACCTACGGATTTTTGTTGACACCAGAAAACCTCATTCACAAAATATGCTCTGGCATGATAATAATTATTCTACAAAGTACATACAATTTCAATACTGAACGACTCTGCTTTCAATTTTCATATTTAACAAAAAGATGTACTTGATTTCAAGAAAAAACGTTTATATTAATTACAATTTAACATCTCCACTCTAATTTATCGTGTAAATTTCATGCACTCTGACAGAAAATTAGTAAGAGATAAGTAATATAATGAACAGAACTGTTTAAGGCCTACATAATAAAATGATACAATTATATAGCTATCAAAAACTGAAAATTTGATAGCTAAATAATATATATACACATATATGTAATATGTATACACATATATACATTTTTTACCCTTTTACGACTATTGATATCAACGATTTTGAAGAATACTCATTCAGAAACTTGAGAATATTCAAGTATTAGTAAATAATAAAAATGTATAAAAATGTTCTTGTATCTTACTTTCTTTAAATGAATTATTACCGCTAATTGTTTTTTCTGATAAAAGCAATCTTATTTTTCAATTGATAATAAAATTAACCATTATTTATTGCAAGATATATGAATAAGATAAATGTATGTACAAAATATCATAAATACAAGATCAAATAAATAAATTTTTTACAAAAAAAGAATGCAGACAAAATAGCATTGATTTATGAATTGTATATAAAGTACAGTTATAAAAATATCCAGAGAGGGGGGGAAGCTACGAAAGCATTGTGCTTTCTCCTTTTTTTTCCCCATTCATTTTTTTTTTCCTTTTGTTCCTGTATAATCGCAAAAGGATCTGAATTTTCATTCATTCGAGATATCTGAGATCAACGAATTTCGGCAATAAACAGAGAAATTAAAAGAATCTTAATTTTTTTTCATTATCAAAATTGAATGATTTTTTCTGTTTTCTGCCTTCCACTTTGAAAATAAAAGTTTTTTTTTTCGTGTGTGTGTGTGTGTGTGTTATATGCAGCTGAACCTGCACTTGAAAATAATATTTATGTTTTTATTTATGGTGGTTTTTCATCTTAGCTTAGTTTCCAAAATAATTTTTTTTAAACTTTTATTACTTTACCCGGAGTAATATTTGCCGTGCATTTTACTTCTGAAATTCTATCACCACCAATTAGCCCGTCCGGAAATGCTGCTAAATATGCAAAATTCAATTTCTTTTACAAAAGTTTACTAATTTTGTTTTCAGGGTTGCGGTAGTATTCGCTGAAACAATTGTAGAATGTGAAGGCGCAGATGACCACAGCTGTGAGGGTAAACAAAATAAAACAAAACAAAAAGCAGAAAGAAAATAATGCTGAGGGGGGAATTTGAAGACGGGGTGAAGACCAGATAATAAAAGTAACATTCCATCACGTGGTAAAAGGAGGATTTAGTGTGTATTCTACCGCGAAAGGGAGGAGTTAAAGGTACTTTAGAGGGGAGTTCAAATTATTTTTTCAAGTTTAAGTCTAAAATGCTGTTTGTACTCATTTTCCTAATTTCTTTTTTTAAAATTATATGTATCGGAAAGAAGATACCAAAAGCGAATGTATTTCAGTTGCTAGTTTTTTTTTTTAGTTGTGATATATTTTTTAAAAAATCGTTTAAATGGCGCCCTTGACATTTTTCAACTTTTATTAAATATTTAAAAATATTTTGACACGTACGAAAAAAAAAGTCATTCGGGAGAAACTTGTGTTTTTATTCCCTCTTCTGATAGCAGAATGGCTTCATAATAAAGACACCGTAATAGCTAACGAAACACGGGTACAATATTTTCCCATAGGATGACATTACGTTTGAAAATTGTAGGTGGGGTGTATATGGCACTCTTAAACCTGTGGGTCGGAATATTATCTTATTGGAATTGTCCATGCCCGTTGGAATGCACACATTACATGAATGAATGATGGTGGTCATGCAGGATGTTAGCGTACCACTGAACTGTCATGGTCAAGCTTAAGCAGTGTTCCAAAGACCTGTGAATCTGCAAACAAGGTGCACTTTCCCGTGTTTTCCTACTCTTGTGGTTTTTGGGGATTTTTTTAATATATGTCCAGTTTAGCAAAAAATTGTCAACAGTACATTGTATCCACTATGAACTGTTACACTTCCAGACAAAAGTTTATGTTTACGATTGGTGTTACAGAAATTGGTTTCTTAAATAAGATTAATTTCGAATAGGAGAAGTTGGATAGAACTCTTGGGGATATTTCTTTCCTTGCTATCAGTTGGAAACGAGATTCGAAGAGAAGAATTTACAACCCCAAAAGATAAAATAAGTGTTTACATTTTCGCATTGTTTATTGCTACTCTGCTCATAACTACTGATGTACATTGAAAAGAAAAATTCATTTATCACAATATTAATTAACATGATAGCACGTGAAAAATGTTTTATTTGAAATAATTAGATTTATTTTTGAAACCGAAGAAAATTAATAAATGGTTATCTTGAATACTGTCTTTAAAAAAATCTTATAAACCTTTTTTTTCGGCAAATAATGTAAATTGATAATATGTTTATCTACTTGCAGTTTTCTCTTAAATCCGTAACCTCTGGCACGCGCCATGTAAATGTAATAATTCCAAATATCACCAATTCGGTACAAAGCGTGCCAATGTAAGAAACTTGAATGGATTTCTACCAATGCAAAATGAACCTTCTACCTAATGAAACGTATCTTCCTACAGTAATCTGTTTCTTTAGAGCAAGGATTCTCAAAAGGTGGGTCGCTTCCCCCCTGTTGGTCACGAGATGTAGAAGAAAAGTTTAAAGAAAATTAATTTATTGCTGTAGTTTTCATTAAAAAAAGAGTAAAGCTTTTAATGCACATAGAAGTTGGTTTTTGTGTTCTATTAGTTAATGGGGTACATGATCTTGTTTGGAATTAACTAATTTTTTAATGTCTAGAGTGAGCTTTGTAACACACAAAACGTTGTCATTTTCTAATGGCAAACGATTTCTTGATTTTGTTTTTAAATTTATCATTATGGAGAATTCTTGTTCCCAGTTGTAATATGGAGAAAATGGCATAGAATTTTTTAATGCAGTTGTAGGTATTCCTTTTTAATACGTACCAAAAATTTGTTCACATAAGCTTTGTTAAAAGTTATTTTAGCTGACTGATCACTTGAAATCTCTATCAGTTGATAATGATGACGGACAATTCGCACAGTTTTTGTTAAGGCTTGCCCACTGAATGGATTGACTATCCACACAACCCCACTCATATCCTTAACCGGAATGTAATTTGTAAACTGTTCAATGAAAGTTTCGAGATGAGATGATACTAGTAAGGATAAAGATGAAGGGTCAAGGGATGAAACTCCAATACCCGATACATCCTCTACGAACTCTTGAGTGCATGTAAAATTTTCAGAATCTCTGTTTATACTTTAGACAGAGTTAAAACTTTGGGGGGTCACCAGAATACTTAGTCTAAAAAGGGGGTCGCAGTGTGTAAAAGTTTGGGAACCCCTGCTTTAGAGAATGCCGTAAACATAGACATTTGTCTGGAAGTGTTATCCTGGTGGACACACAGTAACATTATTCAAGTTGGTATTCTCAACAATCTGCCCCAAGACTCGTTAATCGGATGATGTTTGATCCTCCTTCAATAGGGGTAGCATTAACCAGAGGAGAATCCCCTCCCTCCTTTTAACTATGAGGATTTAGTCCGGTTTAAGTTAGAGCGTATGATGCTTACGGTCCGCACCCGTCTATAGGCGTTAACAAGAACTATCCATCTCTAGTAACTAGCTATAATAGAGGTTATAACATTTGACAAATGAGCATATTTGTGACGATTTATTTCAATCATTTACATTTCGATGTAATACAGAACAATGTTATTTCATCCCGCTAAAATCTTGAATCAAACTTTTTTTTAACACTTTCTAAAACTTTAATCACTCTTATAGCTTGTTCCTTTTACACTATTTCAGTGAATTACAATGAAGTGCAGTAAACTCGTTGTGGATATTACCCTCAATATCAAAGAACGTAAGGAGTTTTCTTTATTTTTGATGGAAATTTCCTTTTTGTGCGTTGAGAATATTTTTTATTCCAAACATTCTGCACTTCGTCTCTTTATATTCGTATGGAGAACACAATGCTTCATCGTGTTACCTAATGTTTAACGCAGGAGGTACAATATGTTATCAACTTTATTGCAAGGAGTTTGGAGGCCCCAGCAGCTAAAATATCTTTATTATGTGAACTTATCACCGTTGTTCAATGTTCAATGGTATAAAAGTGTAAAATAACTTTTAGACCTGACTTTGCTTTAAAAAATTCGTAAGGCAAGATATTTTGAACTACATTTTTTTTGTATTGATTAAAGATTCTTCTACAACTCTCCATAATGCTTTTTTCTTGGAGATCAGGTAGCTGTTAAATAGTTTTAGCTATTCTAAGTGAATTAAAATATCCGGTATACTTATCATATTTTAAAATATCTCCTCAGTTCCAAAAATATGTAACAGGAAAAGATTTGAGATTCAGGAACAAAATCAAAACGTAAACTTATATCATTAACTGGTACGTTTTCAATGCACCGGTAACATGTTTTTTTTTTCTTTTCTCAATTTTATTATATTTCTTTGTTACATTCCAATAAAACAACGAAAATTTTACTTTTCTAATAAACGGTTATATCTTTAGGGTCAGATTAACAAATCGGCAAAAACTTTTAATAGAACACCAGGAGACAATTTATCCATATTAAGTACGATAATTAATCTGGTGGGATCATTGCAGGTATAAGATCCACTTTACATTGAATACTTACCGATTTTTTCCATTTTAATTAAATTTTAATTTGGTGATTAATTTATTAATTTAATATTTTTTAATGATGAAAACAGTGTAATGTGTACTTCAAAATGTAAAATCCCTCGGAAACCCAAAAAGGGTATTCAACTGTGAGTTGATTGAAATCTGGGAAAATCAAACCTAAAAAGGAGATGATAGAATTTCGATTATTCAGATCACAAAACTCGGTAATTTATTATTTACAGTTTGCAATATTTAATTTTATTGATGTCGATAAGTGACATATTTGAGGATAATAAAGATACGGGTTTCCCAAAGCACGGGAAATGATATTTAACGGAAGCTGAACTATCGAGCCAGATTTTCGGGTAATAATTGCCTTAGTTGGTTTTATTTTGCTCTAGATTAGAAGTATAAACCTGCATCTTATTGTATCACGCATATAAAATGACAGTTTTCCGCAATGATGCGTTACAGGGACATAAGTAATTAAAAAATTTGTGTAGATATAATAGCTTTTCGGGTATTTAGATATAAAACAGCCTGAATTTTTTTAATTAAAAAATGAAATAGTTTATAATTTGGATAATAAAACGAACATTTAAGCACCATACAGCTCTTAATAAAATTATACCCATATTGCCTCAAAAATAAATAAGTGCCATTTGATTAACAGATTATTAAAGAGATAACATAGCAGACTGTAGCAGTCTTACACTCCAAGAAAGATGCAAAATTATTGACAGTCACCAAAGGACCCGCCTAAATCCACCACACCTACCTCCATGACGGAAGATATTTCTGGACAGGGGAGTTAATCATGTAAAATTCTATGGAATTATGAAAGGTTTGGCTATGAAAGTTGAGCATCATGTAAAATTCTATGGAATTATGAAAGGTTTGGCTGTTTGTAATGATATAATTATAAAGAACAACGCATAAAAGTGAGCAGTTTTAGAAATGTCAAAAGATAGTTATGTATGTTTTAAAAGTTTCAATAAATAGCTTCTTAAATTATCCACATTACCCACATTTGAAACAAATTGGCAAAACTTCATGCAATAAAGGCAGTATACGAAGATTCCTTCTGTCAAATACTTGTCATTTCACTTTCTCTTTTATAATAATCTAATTATATTAAAATCATGCCCGAGATAGCCTGGTTGGTAGAACGTTGGATTCGCATCCTTTGGACTGCGAGTTTGAACCCTCTGGCTGAATACTCTTCATGTATATGGAGGCTGACACACGTTAAATCGGTCGTGGTCACAAACTCCCCCATGTCGAGATTATTGCTACTAAGGGTACTGGATCAGAGGTGATTGTTCTCGGTTCCAGCTCTAAATTACGATTCGTGGGTAAATGAATGAAATGCATGAATGAAGTTCTCGTAAAAAGCGTTTGTGATAAGTGTGAGCTAAAATTCGGACTTCTACCCTCGGATGCTTAGGGGATCATGCCATCAGAAGATACCGCACCCCATCTTTTACCCCAGTCAAAATTATCTCATTTTTTCCAAAAAAATGTTTATTTAAAACGATAAAACTTTCTTATATACGTATGATCATTTATTATTATTTTCATTTTAGAAAGGATTTATTACAAAACCGAATTACTAAATCTTAAGAAATATAGCAATTTACTGAGATAGAGTAGTTAAAACTAAACGTTCTATATGTTATACGATAAATAATCTTATAGAAGGTTTGTTTTGTTTCTTTTTCTTTTCATATTTGCTCATTAACTTTTTTTTAATTAAGTGTTTTCTTTTGTACTTTTTTTGTGCTTCTGTTGGTTTCTCATTTTTTCTTCTTTTTTTCATATCATTTTGGCATCTTAAAAGTATCTCCTTTTTAAAATAAAAATCGTCTTTATGGCATGATAAATGTTTCTAATTTATTTCTGAACGTTTCCTTTTATTTTCACTTGAAATTGATTTTATTACTAAACCGAAAATTTAAATTTTGAACCAAATCACTTTTTACTATAATATATTGATCAAAGCTATATCTTCTGTATATGATACGATTAAAATTCCAATCCGGCCCTTAGTTCACCGATTCTATCACCCAACCGACAAACTCAGATAACCCTTGTTGAAACGAGAAAAAAACTCGAAAAGGAATGGCGCCGCATTACGTCATCTGAATGTGATGCAATCCGGCGTCCATACGAAACACACAGCATTAGATTTACAAAACCGAAACCGAAATATGTTAATTACAAAACAAATTTTGCATTTATCTGTCACACTAAGAATAATTACCTCTTGTGGCAATGTTTCATCCAAACAAAGACGATTAAACCAATTTAATCCAACAAAGACTGTGTGTTTTTTAAATTTTTATAAAATTTTATTCACAGCAAGATCCGTGACTCAAGTCATACTGCATGCATCCACAATTAGTTACATTCAGTTAAAGATGCATAGACAAAAAATAATTATTAAAGTGTCCTAATACGCGACAGACAAAGATGAAAACAGATAGCAAGTTCAAAAATTTAGAAAAGGAAAACTGTGTATAAATTCAAGGAACTGCACAAAGTACTCAGGTGTAAGTAAATCTTTGAGATTTGGAGGCCACGTTAGTCCACTTATTATAACTAGTTTGTAAAGTTCATATCGAAGAGAGTCAAGCTGAGGGCAGAAGAATAAAACGTGATCAACAGTTTGAAGTTCTTTCAGGTGGAAAGAGCACAGAGGGGAGTTCGCATGATTGAATCTGAATAAATATTCTTTAGTTCAACAGTGTCCAGATAGAATTTGGGTGAGTATAAATGAGGGATTAAGGTTTTGGTTTCATCTTTCTTGAACAGATTGAAAAAATATCTTAGTTATTTTCCCCTTTTGAGAAGAATGCCAGTCCTTTTGCAACAAGTTGACAATTTTTTCCTGTATCTGTTTTGAAACGAAACTCTTTGGAACATTTTAATAACTAATTTGAAGGTCAGATAGAGCCGCTGACTTGGCAAGCTCACTTGCTCTTTCATTCCCACGATTCACGATTTCCTGCGTGACCCCTGATCAACTGAATGCCAATATTATATTTTTTCTTATATAAACTTAAAAGTAGATGACTAATTTTTTCTATTATTACCGAATGGCATTTTTTATTCTGAAGGTTAAATATTAGTATTTGACTATCAGTATAGATATTAAAGTTCCTGCAAAAAAAATTGTCAGAAGAAGAGATCCAATTTAGATCCTGTAGGATAGCAAAAGCCTCTGCTTGATTATTAGAACAATTAGAATGTAATTTACATTTCTTATTTTTAATTACGGTATTGCCATGGTAAGTTACAAAAGCACAACCTGTACTATTATTTATTTTGCTACCATCAGCAAAAAAATTTATGCAATGCTCCTTATTAAAATCTTGTTTGCGAGAAATAAATTTTGCAGGGGGGTGAGTGTGTGTGTGTGTTTTATTCGCCTTATAGACTTTATTAAGTATTCAGAATCTGCATTTCATTTCAACCCTGTATCAATGCATTTTTTTTATTTTAATTCTGATGAGTTTACAACCAGAAAGGATACTTGCGAGAAGACATATGAGCCTCTGCTGCCCACGTGTGTACCTTGTTACTGTCATAACATTTTTAAAAAACGAATCTCTTAACACATTTTGGGTCAGTTTGACCTCAATTCTCGAGCAAAAAAATGAGATAAGTTGTTTTATTAATTTCAGCAGCTTTAATGTTCTTCTACCCCTCCCCCCCAATGAAGATATAGGAGCAACAGATAAAAAATTTTATAAACCTCTATAATTTTTGAACAAAAGAGGAGAGTTAAAATAAAATTGAGTGATTAAAGTAGGGAAGATGAATAAGGCTCAAATGCACCTTACAAGACTACAAAATAATCTTTCTAATCGTGTCTCATTAGAAATAACTCACTAAAATATATTCAAATGATTCCTGAGCACCTGTACAGGCACATATTGAAATCACTCAAAAATAAACATGCTCGATGAAAGTGTAATAGGTGAAAATATCTTGGAATGTATATTGGTAAATATAACAAAATAAATCCAGTAAAAACAAGTTACCAGTTTTTTCCTTGGTACAGATCCATGAATTTATTCGAATCGAAATGCTTAGTTAAAGAATTCTGAATTTTATTTTCTAACTGATGGCAAGAAATGTTGAATTGATGCATTAAATAAAAATAATAATGTTGAGAATTTATTTAATTTTACAGCTAACATCTTAATTACTATTTGTCTTGAAAAATAAAAAATTAAAGGTTTTTAAGCTTTAAAATTTAAATATTCAATATACCAAAAAAGGAATTTGAATTTGCGTAAGATCTTTAACAAGACGATCTCGAATTTCAGTAAACATCTACTGCATCAAATACTTATATAGAAATCCAAAAACTGTATTAGCTAAATGTAAGGTAAGTTAATAAGCTCACAGTAGTAGTTATACCATTACCCTGAGAAAAATGTATGCTTTTTATACCTTGTTATAAAAGTTCAATCGAATGCGAAGAATGCATTTATTTTATGATACGGATGATAAGTTATGACTTTGAATTTTATTATTTGTTGAATATACTAAATATCTGATAGTTTTAATAAGAATTATTTCGGTAGAAAACATCTGATTATTTTTTAAGCAATGGATTTTAATTTATTTTTTTAAATACCAATGAAAATGATAATTATCTTTAATTGCAGATAGAAATTTCATAAATTCATTAATTGAACACTATGCATATTAATTATCAAAAAAGATTATATAAATTAATTGGTGAGATAAAAGAAATTCAACAATAGAATAATTATAAAAAGCAATTACTTTTAAATTATTATACAGATGCATTGTAGATAGATAAAATTATGAGATTAAATTGAGTACTTTGGATAAAATGTGCAAAATATCAATTTTTAAAGCATCATAACGAACAAAATTTACTGATTGTCATGAGTGATACCTATCGAGTATTAATTTCAGCAGCAGAGTTCCTAAACATCTTATTCGTTAATCTTAACCTAAGGCGACCAGGGACCTTTAAAATTACTCTATGTAATTTTCACCTTAGTGATACGGCGTTTTTCAGGCATTAAGAATAATAATAAAGAAGATAACACACAAAATTTTAAAAGGTTACATTAATTTATTTATGAGTCAGGGGGTAATACAGTATAATAAAAGCGATAATAACATTAATGAAAAATGTTCCAGGCGCTCTAAATTTGTTTAAAAGTACTCCGATTTTAATTATTACTTTCTCTAAACTCTTTGAAACGAAAGTCGGGATTAATCTTGAAGTTTGAGTATGAAAATCAAAATTAACCAATGTAATAATTAAAAACTACTTAAACCTTTTTGAAAAATCAGTACTTTTAAGTTATTATTGTGGTTAATTTTGATATTTCGTACTCAAACTTCAAGATTAATCCCAACAATAATAACTTAATTAATTAAGTTATTATCAGTACTTAATTATTAAGTTATTATACTAATTTTTCAAAAAGGTAGGTTTAAGTAGTTTTTAATTATTGCATTGGTTAATTTTGATTTTCATAATCAAACTTCAAGATTAATTCCAACTTTTGTTTCAAAAGCGTTAGAGTAAGTAGTAATAAAAATTTGAGAGCTTTCGAACAAATTTGTAGCGCCTGGAACATTTTTCATTGACGTTATTTATCACTATTAATTATTATATTAACCCCCTTAACTCATAAATAAATTAATATAATGTTTTAAAATTTTGTATGTCATCTTCATTAGTGTTACTCTTAATGCCTGTAAAATTTCAAATTGCGAAGGGGGAATTTGAAAAAATTCATTTTAAAAATTCATTTTTTCATTTAAAAATTCATTTTTTTTTTCATTCATTTTTTCATTTAAAAAATTCATTCACCTTAAGCAAGAGTTCGCTTTTTTGTAATTCTTACTTAAAATATTTACTTTAAGCAATAGATTGCATATATTCTTTGATAGATATTTTATTAATTTCTATCTGTTACTTGAATTCCTTTCCATTTATGTCTTATGGGTGATAGAATGTTTGCAAATACGACGTTTTCGGTCGGTCGAATTTCTATGGGCAATTGATTCAAATTTGGCGCACTTTTCATAAACGAGAAGCGAGTGCTTGAGACGATTTCAATTTAAACAGTAAATTCCGAACAGCCGTGCTGGTATACCTCGGTATGACGATGAAAATATGTTCAAAAATATTTATTTCTCATGTCATTTTATAAGATTTTTCTTTCTTTTTTCAAGATATCAATTCCTTAAAAAGGAAGTACAATTTAATTAGAATATCTGTTTTTTCCGAACGCTTCTGTTTTCTCTAAAGATTTACAATAATAAAGAACAAAAGTGTTTATATGTGAGCTAAACCTTATTTTTTCTTCGCTCGTTAAACATTTCATTTTATGATTTCTGTTCCAAATATATCTATCTTTTTTTAAATTTGGGTATTTAAAACAATATATCTACTTTTTGAATAAGATTTTTGTTTAAACTTCGCAATTCATAAAAATAAATCTATAATTTAAATATTTTTTGAATAATGAAAAATATATTTAACTTTATTCAGACATACCTCACAACCTTTGAAAAAAAGGGGGGTAAGGAGTGATTAGTCTAGGTTTGCTAAAAACAAGTTATCTGTTGGCTAAAATATTTGGAAGAATCCATTGGTATTTTAACTATATTTTGATTCTTAAACTAAAGGATAAAGCTTATGTCTGTTTGTTTCAGTGTGTATGTGTTGGTTTTGTACAAACCAGACCATTTGACTTATGTCTATCAATTTCTTTGGAGGGTAGTAAAGCAATTTTTGGAATGATTTTCAAAAAAATTATCTTTTTAATACCAAATTTTTTACCATATAATTTTTCTTTCCATATTTAATATTTTTTGAAATATTTTAAATGTTTTGTAGCAATATATATCATTGTTAAAAAGAAACTAAAAACGACGGCGTGAATATTATACCTCGTCTTTTGTCTTGTGACCAGAATAAGAAGATTAGATGTAATTTTTCATGAATAAATTTCCTATTACGAATAGGCTCAATAATAGGAAAGCTTGTAATAATTTTTTGATACTTTTTATATTTGCAAATGAAATTTAACTTAATAATGAAGCAATGTTTGAAATTTTTTGATACCTCCACTTTAAAATATTGCTGATTTTACCTGTGATTTAAATGAAAAATATTATGGGCAAAAAATATAGATAAAAAAATAAAAATTGGAAAAGCACAAAACACAGTGATGAAAAAAAAGTGTAACTATATATTATGCAAATTAAAATTTGTTATTGTACCATATGTTCTATGGACAATCAACATTAAAAAACGATTCTACAGCAAAAAAAATACATTAAATATTAAATAATATTGACATATAATTGCTACTGCATGTCCTACATATTGATCTTATTTTCTATTCCTTCTAAATTGTGTTTTTTGTTGTTGTTTGCTTTGCATTTGTTTTAGCAAATAGTAAGCATTTCTCCGCAAATGATATTTAATATTCGTAGTATATGAATTTAATAATGAGAATTTTAAGCAATGGTAGAGATAATTTATGTAAGTATTAACATTTCTAGAGAGAGGCTAGTTTTAAAGTAATTTTAAGATATTAATTTGTCCTGAAAAATATTGAAAAATATTTTTGAGGGGTTCTGAAGTTAAAGTGTTTTTTTATGAATAGAAAATGATTCCTTTCATTTTAATAATAGGATTATAAATTTCTATAGAGGAATATACTGAAGATGTAATCAAGGTTTCAAGCATTAATGTTAATAGTAAATTACAGAATTAAAAGTGAATGTTCGCTCCTATATTTTTTTAGGAAATAAAATATCTCTTCAAAAACTTCTTTAATGTTGCAGCAAGAAGTTATCCTTCACAGAACAGAAGTCTTTTTTTTTCTTTTAATAAAGAAATTATCGCTCTAAATTCATTTGCTCCTGAAATCTTATATTGATCTCGACTGAACTTCAACTAACTGAAGGCTCATTGTGAAATAACCAGACTTTTTCTATAGCAAAATATCTGCAGCATCCACATTGTTTCCACGGGGAAAAATTGCTTAAGAACGCCCGAATCAATAGGTACATAAAACCATTTCTAATCAGTATGATTCAATTCTTAAGAGATTTGTATCTTCAATACGGGAGCTGTAATGTCAACACTCAAAATATATTATGTAAATTCTATTTAAGGGGAGATGCAGGATTATTAAGTAGGCAAAAATAGCAATCGTCCAAAAGCCCCTCGGCTTTTGAAAATTTTGTTTTGTACTTTCATTTAATAACAGAGAACCGGGCAAACAATTTTATTCAAGACCAAATCATGTATCATTTAATTTAATTTTAGAGCTTTTACTTAATATCCATTACAATTTCCTGATTACTAATAACAAGTTATTCTTTATGCCATTTTATAATTCTAAAATATGGAATATTTTCAATTAAAAAAATGTCCTCACTTTTTATAATACTATTTAGAGTGTTTTAAAGGAAGTTGTGTTTTGTTTCTAACACTTTGTTTAAAGTTAATTTCACATTTTAAGTGTGCAGATTTTTTTTATATAGGAAGTATTGAAATGGACTCTTTAGAAAGGGAATTACGACTACAGTTCTTCAAAATTTGCTACTTAAAGCTGCTGAATAAAAATTAAATTAAAAATCGATAAAGATTTGAAAGAAGATAGGGGCTTCAAAATTTGATTGTCTGATGGTCCCTGGAAAGTTTAAGATGGTTCTGAATTTTTCTATGATTGGAAAAAAGTAAATTATTTTCTGAATGGCTGAAGAATATATTATGAAAATAGTAATGAGATAATCTTTTTTTTCTTCTTTATTTTTCAGTTGTTGATTTGAGTTACGGTTTACTAAATAATGTATCTAAAAGAAAATTAAGATTTGAATTCAGCTAACATCTCCTACAGATTTTCACAGATGGAAATGATTGGTTAGCATATCATTAGTGCACTTCTGTTTTAATAGGCTGTTTCTCTTTGTACTGCCCTTATGCACAGTGCACTTGCAATATCTCATCTAAAAAATGAAAAAATTATAAACTGAAAAATTATATCTTTATCGAAGCACAGATTTTTTAAAAAAAATGCAACAGCATTGAAATTAAGTCTACGATGATAAGCGGAAAATTTGAAATTTGTAAGGGCACTTCTACTGTAAAGCTGATTTTTTAAAAACATATAACATTTAGACTTAACATCCGTAGATGAAAGCTTTTTTTACTACTTACGGCATGTAAAGTATTGCTTTCCAAACTATTTCCACCTTACAAATCATTCCAATACCATTAACCTCATTTAATTATATTTAAAACTTAAGAAATATTTTTTCAATTGTCTGTATTTAATTAACATAATTTTCAGTGTTCAAATTCTTGGAGTAAACAAACGAATCAAGATAAAAAAAAAAATTAAATAAGGAAACCAAAACATATCGTTTAATGCAAATAGTTTTACTTATGTTAAGTAAATGCATATACTAAAATCTAGAATATTTTTTTTTCAAAGTGGACACTGTATTTATATGAGAAGAAATTCATTGATTTTTATCATAGAATTTCGAATAAATTTATTGAAAAGCAATCCATTTTTCATAGAAAACCAAATGGAAAATATTCAGATGATATCAAAACGCAGAAATGGGATTAAACAACATGTTATTAAGTATTCCAAATTGTGTTAAACATTATGTTTACTTTCGCCAAATCTGGCACTTTTAGATAACGTTTAAAATGTTGCAATATCTTCTAAAAGTGATTCTTATCTATAAACAACCGCCTCGTAAACAAAACCATTGATTGATAGTTTTATGACCGGTACGGAAAGTGTACTGTACGGATCTGTCATACAACCCATTAAATATGCTTTTGAGATCCGAATGGTGCATCTTTTGGTATATAATAATTAAAAATTTGGCTTCGGGACAAGTAAAATTATCCTTATTGTTTTTACTTTTTATGGATTTATGTGAGATGTTTCAATCATGAAAATTGCACAACAGGTAAGCAGTACTTATCACTAGTTATTCATGAGGTGAAACTTCTACAACATTATCTCAAAGCAACGACCTGAGAATGTAAACAATGTTTTACGAGAAAAGTAACCACCATTTATTCATTCCCCCTCCTCGGCTGTTGCTGCCCCGAAGACGAATCTTCGCTCTTGAGAATCCGGCAAGTGGCACTAGAAAGATAGGCCGATATTTTGTAGAAGTCAACGTGCGTCAAAACTTCTATTATATTTTATGCGACAAAGGATACAGCATTTTATTTTGAATGAATTACATTCTGATTGAAATTTTATCCACAATTTTTTTAAAATTAATTATGTTCGTGTAAAACAACTATATTGATCTGTAACGATATATTGTTATAAGGAAAAGGGGAAAATGTAGAATAAGGAAAAAAAGACAGAGAAAGAACCATAAGAAACTTTTTAATTTAAATAATAAAGGCAATAATCCATTATGTTTTTTCAGTGAAATTGTTGATTTAATTATTGGAAATTTATAGTTACAGTTAATAATAATGAATTCACCACTTTTTTTAAAAAATTTAAACTAAATTAAAAGCAGAAATTTAAAAAAATGATATTCGAAAAAGAGTGAAAAAATATTACTGTTTTGTTTTTTAGTTTCTTTTAATTTTTAGGCTGGGCTTTAAGCGTTCATCCAAATCATATTTCAGAGAGACAGTTAGAAATTTTTTGCAACATAGGTATACACGATTAATAATTAGTTGTCCATTCTTTTTGCTCATTAAGTTCAATTTTTTGTCATCAAATTCTCTTGGTCAAAAAAAAAGAAACTCTTTATCAAATCTTCTTCAAATCTGACCAATTTATTAAGTTTTGAATTTTGCAATATCAGACAAATCAACATTTTTCATAATCTAGGTCAATTACTCTTGAGAAATCCTAAAAGGGGATAGTTTTCGTTGAACACAAAGGCACAAGGAATATGGTTAGGGGCCCCGGTGCCAGAAGGGCGCCATCCCCAATCGGCAAAACTGAAAGTTCAGAGTTACGTCGTTTGTTCTGAAGTGCGGGAAATAACGGCAAATGGTTGTTGGAGTTCTCACCCATCTAAAATTAGCTACCTCCATATCTCTGTTAAGTGTCTTAAAAAGCATTTGCAAGAGTAGATGGCATGGGCTGCGGTGGTACTTGCGTTAGTGAAGATCGACTATTGGAATGACGATGAGAGAAGAAAGCAGAGTTTATAATACCAGAGACAGGGGAAAAGGAGAGGAGGAAGTTATACGAACCAATCAGGAAGCAGTAAGTGCTGGTGGTGAGGAGAGTTGTTGTACTGAGTTTCGATGATGACCTGTTTCGGAATTTATCAAAAGAACATCAATAAAGTTCTTCGAAAAAATACCCCAGATCCGTAACGAGTTATTAAAATTACCAGTCTACGACCCTGCAATGCATAGCTCTCGTAAGAGGCCTAGAGCTGCAATTGATAGTACCTATGTCAACTTTCCAGCCATTAAAAAGCTGAGAATCAACTAACTCTGTTACCAATCTGGTGTTTTAAATTATCAAAATTATACCTGGTCCTAGATAGCTACGATGTGCCACACGCGATATTTCCTGGTATCTATTTTTTCTCAAAATAATCAAAATAGCCCAGACCCATAATTAAAAGGCACGTGCAACGCAATTCCATTAAAGTTCTCAAAAGTCCCATAAATAATATAAATCTATTATTTTGAATTAACTAAATTATTTTCCAAAAAAATGCTAAATACCAAATTTTATGGCATTAGAACTTTATTGCGGTCGTCTAAACTATTTTCAATTAATTTTAACTTTTCCCTAAACTAACAAATTAAAGTATTATTCCAAATTATAATGTGGAGGTCCACGTGACCACTTTGTCACATCGCGGAACTCCGAAACATTACCACTTGCCGTTGCCATTTGGATGATGATGATGATGCAAAAGTCTGGGATAAACTGTTGTTTTTGGCTGGCCAATCAGGAATGAGAGATAACAGACTTTGAAAAGTTTTGGACTTAGGCGAGAAGAGCATTGATGAGCAGGAGTTTTCTTTCTTCTCTGTCAGGGGTTTTTCGAAAGTTTCTTGCAAGATTGATCAACTCAGGTAAATTTTTAGTAGTACTTTCAATTCACGGAGGGCTTCTATGGTTCCTCTGAATTCGTTTATTTCAAATTTCTCATTCGATTTGGGTTCTGGAGTTAATTTCTTTAGTTGATATTGGGCTTGATTTTCTTCAGAGATTTCTGGGGTTACACTTTTTTCTTTTACGGCCTCAGCGAAGGATTTTCTCTGGGTGGGAAATTTTTTGCTAGAAGAATAATTTTTACACCCCCTCCAAGTGGCAAGGTGTCCGCTTTCCTTGCAGTTGATACAATATGGATCAGAGATTTTTTCTTTGATGGGACAGCTTTAAGTGGGATGAGACTCGTTGCATTTTATGCAACGAGGCCTGCAATTGCATTTCCTCGGGCTATGAAATACCGGCACAGTTGAAGCACATTGTTGCTTTGAATGGTCTTCTGTAGGATTCTACTTTTAACCGGATATAGGCTATGGATTTAATATTGAAGATGTTTTTGTAATTTTCAATTTTCTTAACATCCTCAAAGAAAATGGTATGGAAAGTTTTGGCGCGGAAATTTTTTAGTTAGGATATTCTGTTGATTTGAAAGTTCATTTCTTCAAGTTCTGTTTTAATTTCATATTTTTCGAAATCTCCCGGCAGTCCTTTTAAAATAATTTTAAGTGGTCTTTCTAGTGGATCTTTAGAAATTATAAATTCTCTATTTTTAGATTTCAGTATTTCCAGTATATCTTTTTTATCCGAGTCGCTTTTGGGGAAGATTCTAATGAATCCATTGATATAGTCTTTGAAAGTCTCAGGGTACTGCCTTCCTATCTCCTGGAGTGTTAGGTTGTAATCTTCTGTCATCTTTTAATTTATAGGAGGGATTACTTTAATTTCAGTACTGTTTTCCTCTTCTAGGGCTTGAAAATTGTTTTGCACAATTATTTCCTGACTATCCGTGGAATTTTTTCTTTTCGCTGCATGCATTTTGTCGATGACTTGGAACTGCTCGGTCTCCATGTCATTTTCGTCTTCCAGCGGGGTGGGATGCAAACTGCAGCTTTCAAGGGGGCATGGTCCAATTTCCCTGAGGTGTTCTTCTATTTTTTCTATCTGTGCCTGTATTTCTTTATACTTTGCCAAATCTTCTAGGTATTAGACCGTGTGTTCTAATTTATTTTCCTTCATTTCTGTTAATGTTTCCTCAAAAGATCTCAGTTTCTCTTGTTGCTGTTTTACCCTCTTATCTTGATTTTGGATGTGTATTGGATGTGTAATTTGTATCTCTCGAATAATAGTTGTTCGTATAGGAATGCTTTGAAGAACCCTTGCTAGAGTAGGAGTCGACAGAGCGTCCGTCTTCCTCATTGGCTGAAGACGGGATGTGAGCCAAAAAATTGAAGTGCAGGAAATTTTCTGGGAAGAGCTTTAAGTAGTAATGAGCACGATGATAGCTCGGCCGATGAGGTTGCTTGAATGAAGGCGGGCGTGTCAGATAGCAGTTTCTCTGTAAGTTGTAGGTGCGGCTTAAGGCGAGTTGAGTTCTTTCAAGATTCCTCTAGAGAGGGTGCGTGGAGGATGGGGTAGGAGGGATTGAGGGTTTAACCAATTAAATTGCGAGAAAGCTCATGGGCATTTTTGAAGAAAAACTGATTTTTGATGATTTGAGACGAACAAAAATGGAGGGATAATGCAAATTAGACAAAAAAAATTAAAGTTAAAACTAAAGTAAAATAAATCTGGGTCTCCTGGTGTTAGGGTTTGCTGTGTAATTTTCTATTTCTTTTATAGCTGAGTTATCAATATTTTCAAGGTAAGTGAAGAATTTAGTGGCGATTTTTTTGATAAAATCTTTTAATGAGGGAAGATTTAGAGCGTGTCGGATATCGTCGTTCCTCATGAACCATCTTGCTTTTGTGATTTGTCTGAGAATAATATTTTGGCACCTGTCAATGATATTAAGATTGCTTTTTGCAGCATTTGCCCAAACAGGGCTTGCATACGTCAAAACAGGTCTGAGAATAGCAGTATAAATAACCCTATTTTCAATACACATTTCTGAATTCCGAGCTATTAGGGGATAAAGTTTACCCGAATTATCTCGGAATTTGGATTTAATAAAATTAATGTGTGCTTTCCAGGTTAAACTTTTATCCATAATAATGCCAAGGTATTTTGCTTCCTGAGACCAGGGGACAATTGTGTTATGAATTTTAATTTTGAATTTTGATTTTTTTATTTCTCTTCGTGAAGAAAACAGCTTCGGTTTTCGATGCGTTTATGGCTGTTTTCCACTCGTCGAACCAAACTTCAAGGCTTTGTATATGTGTGTTTAGGGCATGAGTAATGTATCTGGTATTTCTGTTTTTTGCCAGCAACGCTGGATCATCTACGAAAATACAGAGTTTAGTGTTAATATGTTGCGGAATATCGTTGATGTATATGGAGTAAAGTGTGGGGGACAGTTTTGTCCCTTGTGGAACATCTGCCTAAATGGAGCGAAGTTTGGAGAGTGAGGCATTGACTCTGACCGTGAATTCCCTGTTAAACAAGAATGATGCTATGATTTGAATAAGATGAGGGGGAGTCTTGTAGCAGATTAATTTGTTTACAAGTCCTTCTAGTTACACTCTATCGAAGGCTTTTTGAATATCGAGGAAAACAGTAACTATGTGTTCTCTTTTCTCAAACCCTAATGAAATAAATTCGACTGCTCTGAGGAGTTAGTGGGTGCTAGAGAGTTTGGGTCTGAACTCAAATTGATAAGGGATTAAAATATTATTATCATTTAAGTGCTTGTTTAGATTTTTCCAGAATAAAATGTTCAGTGATTTTACTGAAGTTGGGTAGTAGAGAAATGGGTCTGTAATTGGATGGAATAGTAGGATCCTTGCCAGATTTCAGAATAGGAATCACAATAGCTGTTTTCCAAGCTGCAAGAAAGAATTTAAATTTTAATATAAGTGAGAGGATGTGATAGAATTTTAGTAGGGTTATTAGTGGTAGACTTTTAATGATTTTATTAGAAATTCCATCAGTGTCTGGTGATTTGTTTGGGTTCAGTTTTTTAATGGTTTTGTAGAAATCGATAATGTTTGGGGGGTCGAATTCTGCTGAAATTTCAGTTGTGAAGAATTTTTGAATAGTGCTGTGTACTGTGGTTTCTGTGTTTACGTTGCACATATCGTTTAAAGTGAATTGTTGCTCCAAGCTTTGTGCTAAGGTTTTCGCTTTATCAGTGTTTGAATATGCTTTGCCGGCTTGTCCGTTAAGGGTTGAAATCGTTGTGTGTTTTTTCCTCTTGTTTTTTGCTGTGTTTCAGAGTGAGTAATCATTATTTTGTAGAGTTGTTAATTTATCATTCCAATCTTTTTGAATAGCACGTTTTTTAGTTTTTTTTTCCTTCTTTTTAGTTGATTGTACTGTTTCTTGTGAACTGGATCACGAGTGGATTGCCATTTTTTCCTAGCTGCATTACGGAGTTTGAAAGGTTTTTTAACTTCGTTGTTAATGTATTGTGTTTCGGGGTCATTTGATTTGGAATTTTTATTAAAAGAGTTGATAATTGAATTTGAAAAGTCAGAAATTAAATTTTCTAATTCATGAGTGCCTTTGCGGTTGAGTTTAGATCTGTATTGTTTAAAATATCTTTTTAAAGTTGTTTCCAGTTTGTTTCAATTTTATTGTTATTAGTGGGGGTTTTAAAGTTAAAGTAAAAATTTAAAACAACTGGGTTGTGATCTTAACAAAGTTCCGATATCGACGAGATATCATAGGGAAATAAAATGTTTTTAGAAATTTCGAGGTCGATAAAAGAGGCGAAATAGATGCCGAATCTTGTGGGGGTGGGTGGGGCAAAGATTTCAAGGTGATTTTTATTAGCGAATTCATTTAAGTTTTTACCTCTAGCTGTGTTTTTGTTTGAGCCCCAGCTGACGTGATGTGCGTTGAAGTCTCCGGCGAATAAACATTGATTTTCTAATATTAAGATGTTTTTAGGTCCAGAATATAGTCCGTGTTGTCTGAACATGGGGAATATAAACTAATTAGGAAAGGCGAATAATTTTCAATGTTAAGATAAATAAATATGGCTTCAATTTGATTCAGTTGTGGAGTAGGAATTTCATGATGAGGCAAAGTATTTTTGATTAGAGCAGCTGTACCACCACTTGGCTTTATGGGATCTTAATTTTGCCTACAATTGACGTATGAGGAATAATTGGAAATTTTAATTAATTGAGTAGGTCTCAGGAGGGTCTCAGGAATAAGTATAATATCAGGACTGTGCTTATTTATAAAGTCCCGCAACTCGTAGGTGCGGGAATTAAAGCCGTTGGCATTCCAGAACATTATTCTAAGACTAGGAGTGAAGAAGACTATGGATTTAGAGCGGCTTGCAGAATAGTTTCAATTTGGTTTTGTGGAGAATTTGCTTGTTTAAGGATTCTTAACATTGATAAAAGTTGAAGGAAGTCTTTCAAAAGGTTGCTCAGGGTCACCAGTGATTGGAGTAGTTCTATAATTTCCTGGATTGATATAACGTCTTGCAGCTTCGTGACGGTCTTGATAAGTGGCGTCATCTGTTGGGGAGTAGAGTAGTTTGAGTTGGTGGTATTTGGATATTTTGATCTTGATTGTTTGCAACTTTTGCATAGGATCTGAAGTCTGTAAAACTGCTACTGAAGTTCCTGGTGGTCTGTCGAGGTTGAGGGGGCTCCATTTTTGGGAATTTCGCACATCCACGCCATGAGGCGGCATGTCCATACTGGCCGCAGTTGATCCATTTAGGTTGTTCGATTTTTTCTGTAATGGGGCACTCACTTGTTTTGTGTTCTTTCCCACACTTTAAACATCTAGGAGTTCCTCAACAAGTGGCCGAGCTATGGTGGAAGTAGTTGCAGTTCCAGCACTGGATAAACCCTGAGCGCTTTTGGAAACTTTCAATCTTTACTTTTAGGTATAATAGGGATTTTATTTCATAGATTTTATTTGCGGTATGATTGCGACTTAACTGAACAAAAAATATAGGGAGGGGTTGTTTCGAGCGCTGCTGTGTTAGTCGAGTTACTTTCTCAACACAAAAACTTTATTCTTTGAGTTCGTTTTTAATATCATCTATGTTTGTATTTATTGGGAGACCTTTAATTACTACTTTTAAGGGCCGTTCATCTCTGGAGGTGATAGTGTAGTAATTTAATTTATTTTTAATTAGTAATTTGGTTAAGTTTCTATAATAATTTTCATCTTTTGGGGTTATTCTAATGTATCCGTTTGCATGGGAGTTACTAGCTGCTGGGAATTTTCTATTTATCTCTTGAAGAATTAAGTTACACTTATCTGTGGTTTGGAGCATAATCGGGGGGATAAAAGGTTTGTCTTTTTCTTCAGGGATGGATTCGTATCTGTTTGAAATTTTAATTGGGTCTGGAAGGATTGCGGGTCTAATTATGTTTTTTTTGGCAAATTTTTTGGAAGTTTGGAGAGGGGGGGGTATTTTCTGAGTTTTGAACATTAGCCGGAGGGAGTTTGGTATGTAGGTAATGGGGGAGTTAAGCGTCCGTTTATTTGAGGATTTAGTTTTATTGAGGAACTAGTTTGTAAGTATTATGGGTACTGCACCCCTCTAGAGGACATGAAAGAATTTTTAACTCAGCCTCAATCTGAGCTGCTTCCTGGATTTGTTGTTGTATTTCTTCTTCGTACTTCATTTGGATTTCTTTGTCCAAATTTCCTGCTTGGAATGAGTTTAAAGTATCCATCCTGTTGCTCAGCATTTCAATTTTATCCAGCCGAATCGATAAGTTGAACATCTTTTGACACTGCTTTATTTTGTCGTGGATTGAAGGATTATCAGGAGTTGAGTCCTGGGCGTCCATATCGCCCTCGTCATCATTTTCAGCCATCTCGAAAAACGCAACCGTCAACGCGATAAGTAACACGAGAGTAACACATAGGTGTTTTCGTTGAAATGGTCGATTAAGTGTTTTAATAACGTCCATTTATATAGAATAGTGGCCATTTAAATTTTCATAAATAGATACACTTTAGAGATTGATGTTCTTTATTGGAGTGCAAATATTTTGTTTTTATGATATGAGATACTCAAGAATATTTTATTAAATATGATTCACGGGGAAGAGGATAAAAGTAAAAATTTTAAATTCGTAGTTATTCAGCATTTATATACTCAATTTACCTAAAAAATAATTATTTATTTCATTATTAAAATATTGATATAAATGAAAAAAAAACTTTAAGACAAGTTAAAATTCAGTTTTTCTCTGCAATATTTTCGGATTTCATAGCGAATAAAGGGCAAAATTTAGCTTAATTTTTAATTAATGGAAATTTAAAAAACATTTCACCGACGTATACATTTTTTCCATTCAAGTTGCATATGTACCAAGTTAAGAAGTTCTAGATCATAAATACACACACATACATGTGCAAATACATTCATTTAAATACAAGTCTTTGGGAAATACCGTGGACTGATTGCCCCAGAATTGATATTTTATTTAAATAATAGAAGGAAATATCTAAAATCATGCGTTTTTATAGAAAAGTAATATTCAAAATTTCCTAAATCATTCAATTTTAATTATTAATTTAGTTTATAATAGCACCACTTTTAGTATTTAAAATATTAAAGCATCAAGTATATTTTATTAAATATGACTCACAGAGCAGAGTATCAAAAATTTTATATTCGCATTTCATCAGAGCATTTATTGACCCAGATTACATAAAATGTAGTTATTCATTTCAATTAAATATTAAACAGTAAATTGTAGTACTAAACAGTATTTATACCTATTACTAATAACTTACAAATTTGTCATTGCGTCTGAACTTGAATAGATTTTCTGCATGAATTAAACCATGAATGCTTTCATGAAGTTGATTGATTGAAATAATAAGATAGATACCTACTGAGGATAATGATGATCTCTTGTCCGCTTTACAAAAGAAAGAGGGGGCTTCTTAGGGTATAGAGCCTTGAGCACCCAAGGGCAAAAATGTGACTTCTAGCTCATATGAGGATGGCACACATATATTCGCTAGCGCATTCCCTTTTTAAAAGGGAGAGTGCACACAACTCACAGAAGAACAACCATGCCCTAACTGGGACTCTACCTCGGGAGGTTCAAGTCAAGAGAAAGATACGCTTCCTCTGTTCCAGGACGACGGAATAGTTACCTACTGTGGAAGATTATAGAAAATGTTATCTTTAAATGCCCTTGATACATTTTTGCAATGCTCGCGTGGACTAAATTGTTATTTTGCGCGAAATAAATTGATAAAAAATATGTTTAAATGTTTATTTAAAAATTAATTAATTACAATTAGAATTAAACATTTTGTGAACCTAAATTATTCTAAAATCAACATGAAAACACTCAGAAAAATTCATCGAAATCAATCGAGACGTTTAAAAGGATTTCATTCACATACACAGGCAAAGAAGAATTACTTATATAAAGTTAGGAAAAGGGTGAACAAATACTGGGGATTGAAAAATAGCAAAAAGTTAAAGTTACGAAGTCAAATGTTTCAGTTAAAATGGTAAAAGCCAACAGCTTTTAAGAACTTTAAAAGCGTT
This sequence comes from Argiope argentata, assembly GCA_026289955.1. Classification (NCBI taxonomy): domain Eukaryota; kingdom Metazoa; phylum Arthropoda; class Arachnida; order Araneae; family Araneidae; genus Argiope; species Argiope argentata. Next base: position 726,909 of record JAOUZG010041477.1, on the reverse strand, counting down.
TTGAGGGGGGGGGGGTCTCCCACCAGCAGTCGCATGTCTAGTGGCGAGCAGTTCGAATATCGTTGAGGGTGAATGCTAAAGTCGGGACATTCGATCTCACTATGCATAGCAATCAATGTTACTAAACAATATCAGCAAATAGGAATTGTTTCGCTTAGTCAATTTGGCTTTATTTATTTTTATGATTTAAAAAATTCTTAAATAAATATTTACATGGTTGTCTAAAAATAGTGTCTCTTTGATGGTTGTAATTTCTTTGACAAAATTGCTGATTTTGAGAAATCAGCAATTAAAATTTGTTATGAATTTTTGTAAAATAAAATTTTAGCGAAGGATTAAAATTCAAAGTAGAGTTTATATCCTCTAATACTCGTATGTAAATTAAGATAAAACTACTCAAAACTGAAAATAATCTATTTCAATTCATTTTCAAAAAAAAAAAAAAAAAGAAGAAGAAATTTTAGATTTTAACTTTGCATAGAATTTTTAAATGAAATGTTCAAATTAAAATCCAGGAATCAATTTCTTTTAACACCAACGCGACAATTCATTTTAACCCTAGATTATTAGGAATTACACTCTACGTGAGCAAATATTACTCATGCATTCTTTGCCATTTTCAGCAATTAACTTGAAGTTATCTGATTCCGGTTGCTTGCTGATTCTACCTTTAAAGGGGAGAAAAAAACTCGTATTTAATACAAAGTTTTCAAATTTTTAAGAAATAGTTACTACATAAGATGGTATTAGTTATTTTAGATTAAATGAACCCAGTCTACTATTCTGAAATAAAGAAAACTGTCTCAAATATAGCAAACTTTTGAGAAAAATTTGTTTCACATGAATAGCTTCTACAAGACAAATAAATTTATAAGATCCTAAATCCACTTAAATACACAAATATATTTCAAAAGGTAAAAAGAAATATGGTTGCGATGAAATTCATACTTATTTAAAATTAATAAGAAAAAGAAAACGAATTTTTTAGTTTTGGATTCATCAATTCAAACTTTGAAAATGCATCATATGATCATAGTTCTTTAAAAACATTTCTTTTTCAGTTCCCCTTGTCAATTTTTAAAATTAAAAAAATGCAGGAATCCACAAAAGATGTCTCATATTTTTAAAGATTTAATTCACCTTGGAAAGATGTTTACTCAGACTCTGCGAATAGCAAGAACAACTTATATTCTATATTTAAACGCTTAGTTATGTATTCTGTCATTATGATATATTACACATAATAGTCAATTCCATAAATACACTCACTTCCAAAAGTTAAGCGCGGAGATGAAAATGCTGATTTCCAGAAACCAATCTGAACTGAAGAGGATGGCATTCGCTGCAGAGGTAGGTGGAAGTATGCAAATATTTGCAAATATATGCAACCAATCGAGCTTTCATGTGAAGATATATGCAAAAAGGGCAGTCTTATAAGAAGACAGCTTTATGATGAGTTACAGTAGTTGATTGTAAGAACTGATAGAAGGTGTTTCATACTTTCGTACAATTTGTTTCATGACTTCATCTAGCTTCAAGAAAACGAATGAAAGATTCTGAGCCCTAGCGTACTGTGGGGCGCATTGAAGCAAGACAGTCGATCAAAGACGTTGCTCTTTTCTGCTGTGTTCATCATTCTTCAATTTCACGTTTATGGACACAGTTCCAAACCACGTAGACAGTTGTCCTAAGGCATGTAGCCAATCGTCCAAGAGTCACAACCCCGCGGAAGATCGATATCCCCCCAAGCGTCAACCCTGCAAAAAGACGGTATCTCTTCTCCCTTCAAAGCGTTAAACCCGTGAATAGACGGAAACTGAAATCCCCTTAAATCTGTTACTGCCCGTACTTTTACGGGTTTAGTTTTTCGCTTTCCCCAAACTCAAGCTGCGAGAAAATGAGAAGGAAATGTGATATAAGGAGAAGCCAGTCGTTATCAGTGGATGATAGGAATGTTGTCTTCCTAGGCGCGTTCTTTTAAGCATTTGAAAATTTTGTTTACATTCTCAACCTTAGTTTTGAGATTTTGAAAATAAATGTGAATCCACATTCAGTTTTAAATAAAAGCAATAAAACTGAAAGTATGAAAATATATTCCCGGAATGAACATATATGAATATTATTATTGATAAATTCATCCATAAGATTTTAAAACTTTTTAGGTGAAATAATAGTTAATCTAAAAAATAAATATAAAATACAAATTTGACAATTTTCTCTTTTATAATGTAGTTTCATTTAAGGAATTTCGAATTGTGATTGCTTATGCAATTTATTTATTTTTAAATAAGACACTGAACTTATATGCAGAATTTTATTTAACGAACGAGACTTTTCATTTTTGATTGATTTTTTTTTTCATTGATAAATGTAATTAAAAACGGGGAAAAATTTATTTGTATAAAATCCTTAAATTAAAGTGAGTTTTTTAGAAAGATAAGTTTTACATTCATTATATTAAATCATATATTTTTATAACGTAATAATTTATAGATGAAAATTGAATATTTGTTTAATTTGCAATTTTTTTGTTTATGGAATTTCACATTCCTTGACGAATACAAACAGAAATGTAAGCATTGTAGAGATATTATTTTTATATTTTTCTCTAGTTTTTAATAATATTTTCAAAGTTAAAATAAGCGCAGTTTTTATTGGTTCTAATTTTTAATCGAAATAATAATCTTATTTCACTGTTCAGTCTCAAATTTACATTAAGCGCTTTTTGTGAATGTTAAACATAATGTTAAGTGATATTTTTATATACGTTTAATATTGAGTAATTTAATCCGCAAATTTTAGTGCTCGTGAAAGTAAACGAATGAATGAGTTAAAAGTTATATTTTTTTTAAGTTAATTTAATTAAAGTTAAATAATTTTACTTTGTGTTTTAAATTCTAGTATTTTTAACTCCTTGGTCTAATTTTATCTCTTATCTTAGTATTAAAAAATTAATGCTTGCAACTGACATTTTGATTACCTTCTTCTCTTGTTTGTAAAATTTGAGTTCATTAGAGGTGATTTTAGTTTATTTATCTAGTTTGTTCACAGAAGTAAGAAAAATTCAGAAATACCCACATTTTAATTAATTTGAAATTCTTTATTCTTAATGAACTTTAGCCTCACATTTTCATTTTTTAAAAACGGAACTTGTTTGAACAAGGGTGTCAGACACGCAGGTCCCTTACCACCA
>JAOUZG010041477.1:699112-713716 GCA_026289955.1 Argiope argentata | reverse complement strand
TATATATATATATATATATATATATATATAACAAAATACTAAATACAATAAAAAACAAACCAATATAAGCAAAAGAACAAGTAATAAAATAAAAAGCCTAGAACATACACTTAAGAGAGAGATGTGCACCCAAGCAGTGCTAAAGGGCAAATGAAACAGGCTGGAAGAGATTGAGGCGAGTGCCAATCAGGAAGGAGATACAGGAAAAAAGCCGTCTGGGCTAATCAAAGATTAGTTTAGGTCGTCAAAACACAGCCCCGAGGCAATGGCCGAAAATTTAGCTAAGGAGTGCGAAGATTATTCGATTTCGGGCTTTTTTAATTCTAAATATTTTCAGTTTTTTTATGTTTAATATCTCATGGATAAAAGGCAAACATAGGAAGAAGATTTATAATAAAATAAAGTAATTGTGTTTTCCTCTGAATTTTAGAAGCTTCGGAAAGTCCTATTGAAATTGAATGTAAGTGTAAATTTTAACGAAGAAGCAAGTGCATAGCTGACCCCGGGGAATTGAAAAATTATCTTCAATGGAAAATGAGAATTATAGAAGAAAGTAAAATTAATATGAAAGAAAATAAAAAGGGAATTAAAGAAAGATTATCTTATTTTAACAAAACAATAAAAATAGAAATAAAAAATCTAAAAGAGAAATATGTTATTACTGTAATAGACAAATCAGCAAATAATTTTTGTATAATTTGCAAATATTTATATAGAGAACTTTTAATTTTTGAATATAAATCGAATGCAACATATACGATAATTAACAAGAGAAAAAGGAACTGAATAAAATAATGCTAGCTTTTGATAAAAAAAACTAAAATTAAAACATGTCCACTTACGTACCCTTATTTGTTCCCTACAGTTTAATTTCATAAAAAAAACCCTTTAAAATTCAGATTTGTAACCTGTAGCACGGGTAGCTTCAATTATTTCTTGGGCAAACATTTCTTCAAATACTTAAAAATTATTCTTAGTAAAATTAAAGAAGATAATTTTATAACTAATAGCAACAAAGAAATTTTGAATTTTCTTAAAATTAACAACATTTTTAATGTTAATACTTATGATTTTGAAAACTTATATACTAATCTCCCGCATGAAAAATTAATAAATATCTGCATGTCTTTATTTGTGGAATATTTAATTGAAAATATTATAACTAAAAATAACTGGCTGGAATTATGCAAATTTAATATTTTTTAAAACTACATTTTTAATGGAATTAATTTTTTTTAACAAATAAAAGGTATACCTATGGGAACGTCTTTTTAAAGTGCCCTAGCAAATATTTTTTTACATTACTACGAGAAAAAAAACATTAAGCTTAACTTAATTAACGGATGGGGGAACATAGATAACCTCCTGCTAATTAACGTAGAGAATACGAATGTAATAACAAACTGCTATCCAAAAGAATTAATTCTAAATAAAACAAATGGAAAACTAACCGAAGCTTATTATCTTGATTTAAAAACTAAAATTGCTAACGGTAAAACACTGGTGGGTTTATATGACTAAAGAGACGAACTCAATTTTTAAACAACAAAACTTTGCAATGATAATTCTAAGTTAAACTCAAAAATTTTCAAAAATATAATCTTTTCCCAATTTAACAGAATAAAAATATTTGTAATAACAAAAGATCCTATATAGAAGCTACAGATTGCTTTTAAAAAAAATCTAGCCAATAATGAATTCCCAAGAAATTACTGTAATATAGAAATTTTAATTAAAGAAGGTTTAGATCTCTTCGACTAATCCACTAGTAGGCACAGAATTTTTATAATAAATTAACAATTTTTAATAAGATAATTTTTCAATACCCAAGGGTCCGCTATGCACTTGCTTCTGCGTTAAAATCTACACTTACATCCAATTTCAATAGGACTTTCCCGTGCTTCTAAAAATAAGAGGAAAACACAATTAACTTTATTTTATTATAATCTTCTCCCTATGTTTGCCTTTTATCCATGAGATTGTAAATATAAAAAACTTAAAATATTTAGAATTAAAAAAGCCTAAAATCGAACAATCTTCGCACTTTCTAGCTGAATCTTCGGCCTTCGTCTCGGGGCAGTGATTTGACGACCTAATCTAATTTCTGATTAGCCCAGACGGCTCTTTTCCTGTATCTCTTTTTTGATTCGCACTAGCCTCAATCTCTTCCAGTCTATTTCATTTGCTCTTTAGCACTGCTTGGGTGCACATCTCTCTTTTGCTGATATTAGTTTGTTTTTTATTGTATTTAGTATTTTCTACATACATATATATATTTTTCAATCTAGAATTTTATTTGTGAGTTTTATCTTTTGGAATTTTTCGGGTCATAAAAGAGTTAATTTTTTAGACAATAGTCTAACTCTTTACAGTAAAAAATGCCACTTTTTATTGGAATCCTTGCTTGATTGTGACCCTTGAGAAAGTCATCAGGCCGGATTTCACCTTTTTTAATTACATATATGTTTTTTATTTATCTTATATATATATATATATATATATATATATATAAGACGAAAAACAAATAAAAGAAGATATTTCCTTAAAAGAAAATCACTTTTAATTTGAATCACAAATTGCTCCATTTAGGGAAAAACTTTTTTTAGTTTCGTTGTAGCAAGCTTATTCTTATGTTCTCCTTATGTTCTTCTGCCAGTATTAAAAGACGACAATTTGATGTGTATTGGCAGTGGAAAACGTAGTGGTCAGAATTTCTACATTGATAACATCTGCAAAGAGGAAAGCCAATACTCTTGGAGAGATGGATACTGGGAATGGAACCGTGGCCACTACGGAAAAATATTAAGTATTTGTAGGGGCATTAAATTTTTTTATTTTCCTTGTCCATGGCATACTTTATGTTGTACACTGAGATAGAATCAGAGACATTCCAATAATTTTTCCATTCCTCCAGGATTCATGATTTCATTTAACTTTTTAGAAAGAAGCAGGGCCGATAATAATATTGGCCATGCCCATAGTTGAGGTCTCTTTTCATTTTGTGTGAGAATTTCATTATTTTCAATTCCCATATGAGCTTTCAGCCATGAATATCTAACATCTTTTTCGCTGATATCTTGCTACTAAACATTCACCTAATGATATATGGAATCACCACGTTTGAAATAAGAGATTGATAATAGGCCCTAAGTAAAAATATTGGCTTTGAGGTTTTCCCAGATAGCATTCTGGATGTAAAAACAAAAATTCATAAATAATTATCATAATATACATGATATAATTTTGAAAATAGTTTTTGCTGATATTAGAAAAATCTAACAACTATTTAAAATCAGTTGATTTATCAACTCAAATCTAGAATCTTACATATTTGGCTTCCACCAAAAGTTGACAGAAGTTGGAGAATCCCTGTTAAAATATTGATGGTATTAGGTACTATTTACATGCGTGAGTAAGTCAAATTGAAAAGTTCCTGAGTGAAAAGTTAATAAGTGAGGAATTATATAGATTTCTTTTTTTGTGAGAGCTTAGATCAAGTTACTCAAAAAACAGAAAAGAACTTTTTATAGCTATCACTGTACCAAAAAAAGTGTTTATAGTATTTTTGTCGGAGCTTCATGTGGATCTATTTTTCCGATATAAATTGGAAGTTAAAATTAATGCAGATCGATTAAAGTATACTGTCCACGATTATATCTTAGAAGTGTGTTGTTTCTTAAAAATATTGTTGGGAATATCATGGAATCCATTTTCGTAAAACCTCTGGAAGGTTCTTCGGTTTGTAATTACCTGGCTTCTTTAATGATTGTAATTTTTATTTGGATAATTCATTTTGTACCTTAGCCAGCATTCTTTTTTTTTTTTTGCATTTTTAAAAAGTTACTGAAGTGCGGCTGCCAGCCACAAGAGTAAGGTCATCGTCAAAGCTCCCCTTTTTATGTTTAAAAAAGAACGTTGAAATAAAAATCCTTTTTTCAATAAGATAAGAAATGTAAAAAATTCTGATAAATTGGAGGTACTCTCTAGCTATCTAGAAATTCGAAAACAACCGTCTTGTTCATATCGTCGAAACCCAATATTATGTCCAAAGAAAGGACGGCTATATGTTGCCTTTTATTGCTTCTTTTAATTCTAATAGTGTTATTTCATATTATGAACGGATAATGTACTGATATTGGGCATTTCTAACAGCTTTAAATGCCCTACGTTTTAAATATCTTTTCTTATTATTCCCCTACAGAATTGGCGCAGATTTGTTGGGAGAGATGATAGGTACTGGAAAAAAATATTATGCGATTCTATTGATAAATTTTGATTCGGAAAAGAAAATTTCATCATTAATAAGAATCATTCACGCTCTCTAAAGTCAACACATTAACTAGAAATTCACAATGGATCATGAAGTCGTCTTTAATTATATATCATTTTTTCATAGACCAAAATGTAATGTCATTTCCAAAAATTGTTGAAATGAAAGACATTCAAAAGTGCTTCTTTGAATGAGTTATTAAGAAGTACGAAACATGAATGCATAAATAATAACGAGAAAATAAAACTGAGTTTTTTTTTTACCAGAAAAACGTTATCTTCGACACAATTGGAAGCGAGATAGAGTTAATTCCTGTAGTTATAAGAAGAAAGAGAACTTATAAACTCGGAGGCAACGTGAAAATAAAGGTTCGTCCGATACGATTGTCCATCTTCTCTGAAGAGAGGTCATCGACAAGAAAATCTGCAGAAAAAAATAACTGAACCTGTCAGAGGAAGCGGTGACTTTAATTTTATGAAGTTATCATCTGCATTCTCGGCAGCAACAGGCTGCCTACAAATAAAAAACACTAATACATGGAATTCGAGCTTATTTATTTTCTTATAAATATCTCTTGTAAATACGACCTTTTCTTTCTTTAGTTATTTCACAGTTGTATTGACTCTCAAGGAGACCTACCTGCTATTCAACAATCACTATACGCTAATGTCTTCAAAATGTTTTAGGATAAGTTTGTTCGAGATAACTAACATATTGATTTAAAATATTTTTACTGACACAATTAAATAATCCCTGAGTTAATTTTAATTTAATTTATTTTTCACTGGAATTAGCTAATATGGAGACCTGAAAAAGAACCGTGATATAACGTTCCCTTTGTCTAATAACGTACAATTCTTTAAAAAAAGTACTAATGCTTAAGCAGGACCTACCAGTGAAAAATATTCTATCAGAATATCCATACTTTAGATAAAACGGTAATGCAATGGATTGAAGAATTAAAAATATCGGAAGATGATTCCAATAGCAATGCAAAAACTATAAACGATCATGAATAAGAAAGTGCAGAAAATTCAGACTGAGATTCTGAAGAAATGGAAGATGACGTGCCTTACATGGAAATTTTCCCCTGGATAAGAGGGAAAAAATAGATTCATGTGATCCTAGAAAACATTAATAAGTTAACATTTCCAGATATCTTAGCACATTATTATTTCAGGCTATCTAGGATTCATGCAAGTTTTCAATGGCTAAATCTAAATGAAAATAAAGGCTGGACATAATTTTCCTTAACCGTAATGTTGCTTACGATTGTGAAATATATAAATCTGTAATTCCTGCAACTAGGAAAATGTAAAAGAGAGTAAGAAAAGTGAGATTTGTGTGATTTGGATAAAGTAGAATTATGCAACTTTATAGGTCTAATATTGTACAATGTTGCTTTTAAATATGAATAAATAAATATTCTTAAAATAATATATTTTTATATTGCATTCTTTTTTTTTTGTTACATTCTAATAGTTAATAACATTATTGCCATTTCGTAACGTTTACTCGATGTAAATATACATAAAAAAATTGTTAAAGATTTTCTTGTAAAGTTTTTTTTCAACTTTTAATATTATTACATTTGACATACTTAATATTGATATTTTAAACATCTTTGATAATAACATAATCTCCAGATCTTATTTTATTACATAAATTATACCCATGATGATAACAAAAAAGGAAGTTAACAGTAAATTCTTTTCGGCCCCCTCACCCTGGCTGTTTAAGGAAATGTATTCATGTCTCCGGTAACGCGTTAAGCTCTTTGAAAATTCAAATTCGAAATAGAATTTTCTACATTAAGATAACTTGAAGTTCCCGGTATCTTTAATGACCACAGGGAATTAGCTGTTACGTTATAATAGCCCTTCATATATATAGACGTTAACGCTTTAACAGCTTATCCTGTTAAAACAGAATTTAACTAAAGCTCAAATATGCATCATATGTCTCAAAGAAGTACTTCTTATCGGAAATACTACTTGTTTGATTTACGAATGCTGAGGCTATTGGAACTTAATGTTCTCACACTATTATAAATGGAATTCTTTTATTAAAAGTTTTTATTAATATATTACTTCATTTAATTTTCAAATAAAGAAAATAATATTATTCATCATAATTTTAAATTACGGAAAATTAACAGAAAATACTTAAAATAATAATGACCGTATAACAAGAAAGAATGAATGAATGAATTATTTTTATTACTCTGAACTGCTAAGTGGTAATTTAGTTGCTCGTTAAATATTAAAATGCATCCTTAAAGAAAGAGCAAAAAGACCATTACCTCTTAATAGAAATGGCCATCAACGTGTTGACAGAAGCGCAGACAGATACTCCTTGGAGGAAGGCAGCTATTTTGCGTGTGAACCAACCCAAAATCAAATCTGTGAAAAGAAGTCAGAAATTAAAAACCATCAGTTTAAAGAAACAAATTAATTGATAATTTTAAAATTAAGTGACAATTATTTAGTAATTAGTTATGAAACTATTTTTAATTTTTTCCAAAAATTTTATATTTTGAAACAATATTATTTTTGGAAAAAATCGATTATCGACTATAATTTTTGGCAAAAAAAAATTGACTTTGACTGGAGACTACATTGAATCATAATTTAGTGTGCAAATACAAATAATATTTTTGCAATGCTTCTATGATGTTTAGAGGAATATAGATATTTTTTTCGGAACTTTTTAGAATACGCCGTTCCGTTTAAGCTGCATTTTGAAAATTGGAATACGTATATATAAAAACTGAATTAAAAGAGTGATTAAATTTATAGTCCTTCATTTTTAGAGAATTGGTATGGTACCATCTGATAATAACTTAGGAGAAGTGAGTAAAAATGAAATGCAGAAAAATTGAATTCTTATAAGAAAAGAACTTAACTATTTTTGACAGCATGGGCACTTTTTTGATGTTGATTTTTTTTGCTGGAGAGGGGGAATTTTGTCCACATATGTGTAACTTTTTAAAGCTCAAAACAAATAATGCATCATATTTTAAAATAAAATATTATTTGTTTTATAATGTTATTTTAAGAAAAAAAAGTTCCAGATCTATTTGCATTGTAATAAATTTCCTATGCTAGATTAATTATTAAACATACAAAATGTTTTCCCAAAATAAATGTAAAGCGAACTTTTTAAAAATAATTTAATTTTTTTATTAATTGTCTTAAAAAGTTAACCTAAAAATATCCCTTTCCATCTACTGGTGTTATACATTTCCTTTTTTAAATTTCCACAGCTGCAATCATATGTATAATACGATATTCAAACTATGAAAAAAGTTCACGAAATAAATTTCATTTTAAAAGCATATATGCTTAACAAATGAGTCAAAAACTATTTCGACATTCTTACAAAGGGAAAAACTTTTTATGTGCATTTATTTCAAAGCGCCTTTCTACAGATCAAAAATTTGTAACAACTTTTAAAATATAACACAGATGTATTTCATTGTAAATCAATGACGTTAAATTTCTAATCAAATTCAATTTAGCAAACTATCTTATTTTTCATTTTAAAATTACCAAATTGTAATAAAGCATTAAATACCACGCTGCTATACTTTTATTGTTAAAATATATGGATATATTTATTCATTGTATCCTGAGCAGAAGGGGTGAAGAGAACGAGGCCATTTGGTTAGGGTTAGCATGTCTTCTATTATTTTCTTAGTGTTTGATGCATTTAAAATTAGGCATTGTTAATTAATCGGTTTTATAGGATTCATTTTTAAGAACTTTTGAATTAAAATAATGCATAATATAGAAAATTTTAAAAATACCAATCTTAATTGCGTTACCTCAACACATTGAAAACTCACATATTTTGCGCTGAAAATTCAACGCTAATATAAATTTTGGTCAATTATTTATAGTAAGAGCAATTAAAAGGCCATGATAGCCTGGTTGGTGGGGCGTTGGATGTTCATCCCTCGAGCTGAGAGCTCGAACTCAACAGCCAAAGACTGTGTGGGATGGAAGCTAAATCTGAGTTGGTCATTAAATCCTCCATGTCGAGGGTAATATCACTGGGGTATTGGGTCAGAGATGATAGTTCTCTATAAAAGATCTAAATTACGCCCTGTGTGAGAATGAAAGAAAGCATGAGTGAAATATGCTCGGTAGAAAGGGTTTGTGACGGTTGTGAGCTAAAGTCTAACTTCTACCCTCGAGTGTTCAGGGGTTCTTTACCTCAGAAGCTAATGCACCCCTCCTTCCGTTGTAAAGCGGAACATGAGAACAACAAAAATTATAATTTTTACTTTTATTTAACATTCTTTATTTTTATTTTACAAAAGGTAATTAAATAAAAAATTATCCATATTGTCCTTAGTAGGAATTGACTTATTTTTTTATATATTACTCGTTTTTTGTAAAGTTTGAATTTAATTTTATTATTAGTTTTATCCATAGATGTAAATTTTACCGATTCAATTGGTTAAGTTCTTATTTTTGGTGGGATGTATTTTGAATATTTTATTCTAAATTTAAAGAAAACATAATTGAGATTCGTGATTTAGTTTTCCTTTTATATATAGGTTCATTTGTTGACATTTGTTTGTTTATTTTAAGAAAATTTATTAGCATTCTATAAAATACTAAGCTCAAAAATACAATTTACTTTAATTTAGTGCCCTTAACTGTATCCACTTTTAACAATGGCTGATGATTTTTTTCATAATAACGTTTTTAGTATAAAAAAGTTAAGAGCACCCCTGCACATTAAAAAAAAACATAAAAGAGTACGATGTTTCTGTTTTTTTTTTTCAGGTGGTTTCATTGCTGACATTAAATCAGGTAAGCAAGAGTTTTTTGTGAGAAACTGTGTTGACTCAGTACTTTACAAAGCAAAATTTCTTCTAAAAGTTATTTATTTTTTACTGTTTTAGACAGTTTTTGGGATTCAATATGCTGAATTTTCTGTCAGAATCTTTAGCAATTTAGAATAAATTTAATGTTTACCAAGTAGCTTTCTTTCCAAGTTTCCTTAAAAACACAAATTCAACAGCCCTATTTACCTTTACATTTTTAAAGCAATAAACGTAAAAGCTTTGAATTTCGTTTACAGCATGTATTTTGCGATAAAGTAATTAGCAGACTAAACTGGAAATGATTTTAAAGGATAAATATTTTTTTTTTGAAAAGTATGTTTTAAAAAGGAAAATTCATTTTTACCTATAGAAATTCAAAACAAGTTCCCTAGGCAGAAAGGATATGTTCAAAAAGAGAGGGTGTAAACAGATACTTTGGGTCATAAATGGCGAGAAATAGAATTTTCAAACTTGATTAAGACATAGTTGATTGTTGAAATTCGACTTGAGGAAAAATCCCAATGAGAGTAGGTATTTGAATATGTAGTAGCAACAAAGTTCTAGCAGCATCTTTATTTTAAATGTAACCCTATAATAAGCCCCTGAGATGATATAATTTTTATAGGCTAAATTATTAAATAAAATATTTTGCAGTATGATTGAAAATCTATAATATACGTGTTAGTTATCCAAAAATTTACAAGCAACAAACATTCATACAGATGATTTTTTTTTATTTCGCCGAAATAAAGCACGCAACTCTTTAGCAGTTTCACATATTATTTACATAGGGAAAAGATTGAAATGGATTGATAATACAGGGTGGTCAAAAAATAACTGGAGGAGCTCAGAATACTGTAACGTCTTATGTACTGTTCGAAATGCAACAATAATGTGGCCACTAAACACATTCATTATGTGGTTTCGATTTGCCACAAAAAATAACAGTATGAAGTAACTTATAACGACACTTCTTGTGGAAATAATGTACTTCATTATAAATATAAAAGAATTAATTCTCTATTGCTGTAATATATAAAAAAACAAAGATTTTTTAAAAAAATCATTTTATTAATTTTTTTTCGCTCTATCTTTTAAAATTGGAAAAAAATAAAAAAACAATTTGTTTACATCATTCTTCTTTACATAATATTTGACAAATATAATATTAACAAATACAAAATAAATTACAAATTTTCTCTTATGAATTATATACCGAAGCAGTATCTTGAACTATAACATCACGAATAAAACATATTGTTATATTGTCCTTTATATACAAAATTGAAATTTTATTTTCAATATTAGTTGTACTTGTAGTTTTTAAAATTTCTAAAAGTCCACACACACACACACACACATCTATCTATCTTTATATGTAAATTTCTTCTGTGCGTATGTATGTGACTCAACTCCTCCTAAGCGACTGGTCCGATTTTGATGAATTTTTTTTTGTGTGTTCAAGTGGATTCGAGAATGGTTTAGATTCACAATTCTGTCCACTACAAAATGCAGAGTTTTAATTATTAATTAAAAACTAACTTTCCCGCCAAAATAACTTCCTCCCCACATTGCGAAATGAGTAAGGTTTTAGGGATTTTTTTTCTAACAGTGATGAGGTTAGGCGATTTTTTTTATTTTCAATGCATTTATTGCATTTAAAATTAAAGATCGTTAATTAATCGAACTTTAAGGTTCATTCTGATGTACTTTTGAATTAAAATTAAACAGAATAAAGAAAATTTAAAAAAATTCTAATCTGTCCAACTCATGTAGGAAAAAAATGCATTTTCTGGGGATGAAGTTTAACACATGCGCATTTTCTTGAGAACTTTATTTAAACGGAGACAAAACTATTGGTTTGTTGTTTTGTTTTACTTCGGATACACGCTGTTAAAAGGTTAGTTATGTTGCTTTTGTAAATAAAAAGTATTTCTGTTAGTTATATATTTTTCTTACATCTTTTTTTAAAAGTTATCTTAAATTAAAAGTTATCTTATTAAAAGTTTAAAAGTTTAAAAGTACATCTTTTTTTTAAAGTTATTTTAAGTCGTAGTAATAAGTAATTGCCAAATTAATAAGGCTTCGGTTTTTTTCCCCATGCTAACAATGTTCGGCTTAACATGTTTTCAAGATTCTGTTTACATTCTTTTACATTTTTTGCTGCAAATTAAATCCAGAAAAATGTAATTTTCAGCACACGATTCTTTGAAATGAAATAAATAAATATATTTTCTGAAAAAGTAAACGAAAAATATAGTTTTCTATTTCACAGTATCTGTATTATTAATTTTATAAATCAATTTCATGAGAGTAAAATTGTTTAATTCATGATGAATATTCATTCAAATCCGGACATAACGGCCAATTTGTAATCTTTAATAATAGCACAAATATTGTTTTGAAATTTTTATGATATTTTGCATGCTTGAATTAATTCAAAATGTGATTTTCCCTTTAAAACTTGATATTATTGACTTTTTTTTGAAAAAATGTTAAAAATCATTGCAATAATATTATTTGAAGTCTTCAATAAAAAAATATAAGATACATAATTCATCTATAAATGCAAATTATATTAATATATGTTCATAAAGCATAAGAGGAAAGCTTCAGAGTTGTGACTAAAAATAGAATGCGTATGGAGTATTTAAAAATGTGAACAGCATCATAAAATTTCATTTTGAGAAAAAGTTAAAAAATACATTTAAATGTACATTTACAGGCCAGAAAAATAATTGAAATAATTTAAATTCATTAAATATTCATTTTTATTAAAAGAAATGTTTATTTTATGAAATATACACATCTATAAATTTATAATATTTTTGTAAGAGTTCTTAAAGAATATAAAGGAAATACTATTGGTGAAACCAAACCAAATCCTTTTTTTTCACCAAAAAAAATCATAAAAATTAGACTTTCTTAATAACATTTCATTAGCCACAAAGATTAATTTATATTCCTGTAACATTTTTAAACTGTATGTGCAGCCATAAGAAAATATAATAAAAAAATTGAAGTAAATCAAAATACACCTGCTGCATAAATTATGACCTCATGTTTTTCTTCTAATTTGACATGTGCTGATTTTTTGAATTTTTTTTCATTTCATTGTTATTATATGATGCCAATACGATACATGCTTATAAGACGTTTGGTTTAACATGCTTTCGAGATTCTGTTTATATTCTTTTAATAAATATTCTGCAAATTAAATCCAGAAAAATGTAATTTTTAGCACTTGATTCTTTGAAATGAAATAATAAATATATTTTCTAAAAGAGTAAATGCAAAATAAAGTTTCCTATTTCACAGTATCTATATTATTAATTCTATAAATCATCTTTATGAAAGCAAAACTGTTTAATTCACACAGAGTATTTATTCAAATCCAGACCCAACGGTCAAATCATAAATCAATATTAAGAGGCAAAAATATTGTATTTTTTGAAATTTTCATGACATTTTGCATGCTTGAATTTATTTAAAATGTGATATTCCCTTAAAAACTTGATATTATTGACTTTTTTTGAAAAAATTAAAAAAAATCAATGCAATAATATTTTTTGAGGTCTTCAATAAAAACAAACAAACAAGATACTAATTCATTTATAAATGCAAATTATATTATTATATGTTCATAAAGCATAAGAGAAAAGTTTCAGAGTTGTAACTAAAAATAGAATATGCATAGAGTATTTGAAATTTTGAAGAGTATCACAAAATTCTATTTTGAGAAAAAGCTAAAAATACATTAAAATGTACATTTACAGACCAGAAACATAATTGAAATAACTTAAATTTGTTAAATATTCGTTTTTATTAGAATAATTGTTTATTTTAAGAAATATATACATCTATAAATTTAAAATATTTTTGTAAGAGTTCTCAAAGAATATAAAGAAAATATTATTGGTAAAACCAAGTCAGATCCTTTTTTTAATCAAAAAAAAAATTCAAATAAAAATTAGACTTTCTTAAAAACATCTCATTGGCCACAAAGATTAATTTATATTCATATAACATTTTTAAACTATACATGCAGCCATAAGCAAATATAATAAAAAATTTAAAGTAAATCAAAATACACCTGCTGCATAAATTATGTCCTCATGTTTTTCTTCTAATTTGACATGTGCTGATTTTTTGAATTTTTTTTCATTTCATTGATATTATATGATAACAATATGATACATGCTTATAAGATACAATTTATTTTATCTAATGAACTTTTTTTTCTGTGTTATAATAACAACAGCAATCAAATTTTGATATATTTTCTTCGTGGAGACAAGAAGGCCTCTACAACTTTAATGTTCACTTCAAAGGTTTTTTTAATGTAAGTTCCCTTTCACAAGTAAATACAGAACGAAACTCTTTACCATATTTAGCACATAATAGACACATTATTGATGAAAAAAAACTTGCTTGAAGGATTTGAAGAAATTTTTCCTGACATTCATGACAAAGAATATTCTTCAAAAAAGAATACTAAAGTGATTGCTCTGAACAATGTAACTATTATATACAATTTTGAGGTGATGAATTCACTATTTCAGTTTTATTCCAGTTGGTAGAAGATTCCAAAATGTCATTAGAATTGCTTGGTTATGAATCAAAGTATATCATTGTCCATCATATCTTAGCATTTTCAGACTTTATCTGCTTTTATTTGGGCGTCCTTTAGGCTTTTGGTAGTGTAAACTGATAAAAATTTTAAAAAACAAAATTTAGAGAAAAAAAGGTAATTAAAATTAAATTTCAATTTTAACACTGAATAGAACGGTTTTTGTATCTAATTTCAAAGGAACTGAAACGAGCCATTCGAATATGAAATGTATGGCGAATGAATGAACAAACCAAAACAAACAACAAAAGAAAGAAAAGGTAGAAGTTTTTAAAATCTGCCAAAGAAAAAACAACAGCTTAAAATCAGAATTACAAATAGCAGTGTTTGGAGGAAAACGAAACTCTTTTTACTGCAGCTGTCCAAATGGAAACAAGTGGGTGTGTTATCCTAATAACAATTAAAAAATGCTCATATTGAGCAAACGAATTAAAATATCAAAATATTTTTTTTTCCAAACGATAGCTTACAGTTTAAATATACATTAAATATCAGAATAAAGATATCCCAAATTTCATCGATTTTTTACATTTTTATCGTCCAATGTGCTCTCAATATGATTATTTTATTCCTGAAAGGATATATGTTTAAATAATTTTTTATTTTTTTAGTATTTGATGCATTTAAAATTAAACATTGTTAATTAATCAATTTTTTTTTCGGATTCATTTCGAAGTACTTTTGAATTAAAATAAAACAAATAAAGGAATTAAAAATTTGCAACCAATATTTGTTACCCAAACTGGTGTTGAAAATTCACGCATTTGCTTAAAAATTTAAAACAAACTTTCTCTAACTGTCAAACATTTGACATCAATCAAAGTATAAGAAAGGAGTATTTGGTTTATCTTTGTCAAAGCCTTCAAG
>JAOUZG010041477.1:676041-694112 GCA_026289955.1 Argiope argentata | reverse complement strand
ATATATATATATATATATATATATATAGTTTAAATCTTCAATCGTTATTAAAATACTTTTTATTCATCCAGTGACGTTCAAGTAAATTTTCTTTAACTAGTAGGGGATGGCAATTGATGTTTATACAGTTTTTTCAAATATTAATTCATTAAATATTTATTTATTAATAAAAAACTAACTTTATCGCCAAATATCTAAATTTCCCCATCGCCTAATAAGTAACGATTTCAGTTTGTTTTCCCCCACGCCAATTAGAATAGGCAAATTGTTTTCGGCCGAATATTTCAAACGATTATGTTTATTTTCATGAAGTTTGATGCATTTAAAATTAATCATTGTTAACTAGTCATTTTTCCGGATTTATTTTGAAGGACTTTCGAATTGAAATAATATAATGAAAGCATGAACGAAATTCACCCCGTAAAAAGGGTCTGTGACGTATGTGAGTTATATGTCAGACTTCTGCCATCGGATGCTCAAGGGTCTTTACCCTCTGAAACTACTGTGTCATCCTTCCGTTGTAAAGTGGAACACGAAAACAACAACTATTGTAATTATTTAATAAAATGTAACTGAAATAAAAAATTTCTTGCTTGACTTTAGTAAGTATTGCTTTAATTTTTTTATATATTACTAGTTTATTTCCAATGTAAAATAAATTCTATTTACAAATATGTAACAATAAATAATTTGTATTTACCTCGTTTCTTGAAATAATAACACGAGCTTTTATATGAATTCTAAATTCCGAAATGGCTATATGATTCATAATGAATAACTTTGTGATTACTCCTGCTGTTTGAGACCATAGAACTGTAATTGAATACTTCCCCCCAAAACAATATTTGAGGATAAAAAAATATATTTTTTAACTTTTTAACTTATTTAGTAGCAATGCTTAATTCAAATCAGAACTTAAATCAAATTTATTGGTTTTTAAAATTCGTTTTCTTATTTTTTTTGTAAATATTTAGAAAAAGAATGAAATAATAAAGAAAATTTTGAAAGTGCAAAAATACAAGGCATACAAATTTTAAGATTATTTAAAGTGGATTCTGAAAACCAATTATTAAATTTGAATTACAAGGAAGTTATTATTCGCCTCTTAGAAATCTTAGGAAAAATCTCCAGTTTCTAAAATTAATGAAAATCCTAAATTCATTTCCTTTCTCCAGCACGAAACATAACTGTTAGGCTCTGAAGAAAGCTTTTCTTATTTAATGAAGGTGTTATGAAAACAAATTCAGAGAAGAAAGGAAATTATATGAAAAAATTATAAAAAAGGAAAAGAAAAATATCAGATTTTCAGATTAATCATATGCTTGAAGGTGCGTAAATGATCAATGCAGTAAAATGCATTAAGATTTTTAAGAATTTTCCGAACAACTGACGGATATAAAAATTATTAATACACTCAGAAGTCAAATGGTAAACGACTTTCATAAAAGTTTAAACAAAGTTAATATAAAATAATAAGATGCAATATAATAATATAATGCTTCTATAAATGCAGTATTTTACCTCTTTGTTTGGTGATCACTTATGCTTTCAATGTAATTGGTCCTAGACAGGTCAACGTAAATTTTGACATGCGTAAAAATAATCTTACCCAAAACTAAACGCACTTTTTTTTAAAGTCAGAACTTACAATTTTTTATGGTCATTTAAAATGCAAAGCAACGGGAAATTCCTTTCTTTTATATCTAACAGACACATTATTGTTTATTGTGGTAATTGATATTATGAAAATTAAAACTTTATTTTGATGGCCCTATAATTGTCGCGATAATGTTATGTGATTACGTCAATTTATTTTGTGGCTACGTTCTCTCATTTGAAGGCGTCCAATTTCTTAGCGGTACTGTCACCATGTCCTTTTTCAAACCTAAATTTGTAGAGTTCTATTTCTGTTAGTGTGAGACTATTTAAAGTATTTTCTGGATATGAAAAGTGATTTCCGAAATCCTCACATGAAACACTGTCGGAAAACCTTTATAAACATCTTCCATTCCGAAAATCATGCTCAAAATATCAATAATTAGTTTAATAGATAGATTATTAGTTACTGCTATTATTATTTCTCTTCCTTCAGTTTCTCTGCTTTGAACTCACTGTTCACTAGTACTCCAGCTTACCTGTATTTTGTTTTTTAGATAACATACTAAAAGAAATTTAACATTATACCTGTTTACATCATCGCCTCCTCCTGCTCACCACTGGTATATAGCCAAAAGCCTGATTTGCCAATTTCATGCATTGGCCTCCACCCTCTTTGAATGACCTTACCGAGATTCAGAAGTGTCCACCTAAAATGAATGAGGCTTTTGAATGGGGAGGGAATTATCTATATTTGCTCCTGTCCCCCCCCCCTGCCAATCCTGATTACCAGCTTCATTGTCTTGGCGCCACACGGATGCTGCTGAAGGTTGAGCAGGATCTTATTTATGGGGATCTGGCGAGACGGGTCCTTTTAGGCCTGGTGTAGACTTTCCTACAACAGGGGGTAGGTAAACTTACTCCAATGTACGCGGTACAGTACATTTTTTGGGGAGAAACATTCAACAAATATGGAATTTTATCATGAAATATTGGGAATCTATGGTCCACATTTAGTGTCACTTCCAGCAATTACGAAACGATGACAGCAGTTCGGAGACGGTCGTCCAGACTTAATGTATGTGGAAAGGCAAGGGAGGGGAACAACGGTGAGTACAGCAGACATGGTGCAGCAGGTGGAAGACATTATTCTAAGCAATCAGAGTGAGCATCTCAGGTACTGCAAATGATTTGGGAATATCCAGTGGCAGTGCCCATTCCATAGTCCATCACTAACTGGATTATCACAAATTGTGTTCGCGAGGTGTTTCTTATTTTTTGAGTTCCGAAGAAAAAGGAGCAATAATTGATTCTTCCCTGGAATTCCTTCGACGTTATTCTGTGGAAGGTAAGAACTTCTTAAATGGTATCAATGCTGGAGACGAGACATGGATACACTAGTTCACTCCAATATTCTTGAACATGTTCCATACTGGAAATCAACAGAATTTTCCATGAGGAAAATGAATACCATAGGGTATAAACATCGGTTCATAAGTGAAATCCTTTGACAATCAACACCGATGGAATAAAAGCTAATATCGCTTTTAAATGGAGGTTTTCTATTATCTCCAAGAAAAAAGGGTCACTAATTCATTCCTTACTATTCGAGCATTGTTTCTTTTCATGTCCATATGTGAATATTTCATGAATACCATCTTTATAATTTTTCAAAGATTTTTTTTAAAAAATTGATGGATTTACAACTAAAAATCCGGGAATAGATTTATGAGTCAATAAGAAAACCAAGTTTTTCCATAATTTCATGATAGCAGACAACATTCTTTGGCATTCACATATTATTGGCTTCACTGTAATAAAGTATACTAAGCTGGTCAAAACGGCATTTGATTTGGTTTTTCTAGTTATAAAAGAAACATAATGGTATATTTTACCCAGAAAATTTATCAGTTTCACTTGGAATATTTATTTCGGTGCCCATATTATCAAAATCTAATCCACCATCATATTCACAACTGTTTGGCAGATTACGAGGGTGCAATGAATTGGCGTATTAAAAAACTTTCATTACGTATGGGCAGTTCGAAAAACTGACATTTTTACAATATCGTCACCTTCATCACCACTCTGATTGTTCACGTATAGTCCGCAAGTTTCTTAAGAGTTTTGAAGCACTGCATCCCTTCCTCAAGAATACATTTCAATACTTTCTTCTATCAATTCATTTTCCCGTTGATTTTTTTATCTTTTATTGTTTCGATAATAACTAACAGCCCGACTAACATTCATCTTTACAGCAATAATAGTAAACAGTCAAAATTAGGATTGCTTCTCTTTGGACTTTTGAAAGAGGAACATAAGTATCTCACCTTTTGCGTTGTCAAATCTTATAACTAATAAACGCGTTTCTTAGGAGCCGCATTTTCATAGAAGTTTGTTCGAGCTATGAGATAAGTTTCTAAATTAATGTGAATTTAATTACTTCAAAAAAAATATTCATTTTAATAATAATCTATTTTTTTAGTCATTAGAAGTGGAAATAGGCTTTAATTTCGGTAAAGGAATACACATGTGCAAGTTCCCGAAACGTGTTTTTTAAATCAATGAATAAACTTCTGAAAAATCATGAAATCTAAGTTTTTACATCACCCTCATTCTGTCACTTATACTATGAAGTAGAGGGTGGTCAAAAAAATTTCCTCCTATATATGAAACTCTATATACGCTCAACCAATCGAACCAAAATTTCAGACATGGGTGTTTGAAGGCATGCTCTGAAGATTTTAATGATTGTAAACAAAGCAGAATTTTGTATTGTGAGATAGTGAGATAAATTTGTGATTTTCGAATAGCAAGGCCCACTTTTCCTTGCGCAAATTAATCAGTGTATTGAAAAGAACCCCAAATGGTTTTGAACGGTTAGCGTGTGACGAAAATTTCCTGTGTAATGCACTTACAAAGAGCATTATAAATGAAAAAGGGAAACACAGAGAGGAGAAGGTTTGACGCCTTTTACATAATTCAAAGGGTAAAATAGTAGAAACATCAATCGCAGAACGTCACTTGCAAAGCATGCTTGTAGAAAAACCTTTAAAAGACAGTGTGGGAAGAGTGTTTCTTCAGTCAGATGTTCGTCTTTGCCAACAAGATGATGCTTACAAAGAAACAACGGGATGAATTGATGTCTGTTTAAATGCTGCTGAAGAAATGAGAATTTATCTGTGAATCAAAAACTAAGACAAGGCTCATGTTCCACAAGAAGTGTAGGTGATTTGGTAAGATAGTTTGAAGAAATTGTTTGTTCTTGTGATCGACCTCGATCCGGGCGACCATCTATTCCAGCTGAAGTTGTTGCAAAAGTTCATAACACGATTACTGAAGGTCCATCGCATACTACAAGAAGTGTTGCTCACAATTCGGATTTACCAAAAAACCACAGCTTTCAGGCTTCTGTACTCTGTTCTCCTCACAGGTTTTAATGTGTCCAAATGTCGCAGTCTGCAGAGAAGCTGGTGAGGTATCGCTAGCACATTTGTTCTCTGTTCATACTCCTTCGAAGAGGTCACTACCGCAGATTTGAAATCGTGCTCAGTCACAGGTGCTCGATATAAATCAATTTTGAAGAACTACGCTATTCTTCAATTGCAATAACGAAAGGCCATTAGTGACCTTATATGGATGCAAGACGGGGCTCCTCCACACGTCGCCCAATGTGTTCGATCAGCGCTGGAACAATAATTTGGTGATAGAGACATCTTTCGTATATGCAGTTTTGTGGCCACCGCGATTCCAGAACCATCCCTATGGATTTCTGGTTCTGGGGTTAGCTGAAATCTAAACTGTACTCGCCTTGTCCACAAGATGTGTCAGAATCGAAAGATGCCACAACACGTGAAGTTATGCAGATTCCTCTTTTCATGCTAAGTTCGGCATTGTTGTCCAAAATCTCCCGAATGTAATGCGATGTCACCTATGAAGGTGAACACGCTGGAAACCTGTAATTATGACTTTCCATTCCAATAAAAGTTTTTTTTTTCCTTTACCCCTCTTTGTTGCCATTAATCTTTCATAATGATCTTCTTTGCAAATGATTTAAGCCGGCAATTTTCGTCACACGCTCTTCGTCCCAATACCATTTGGGGGTTTTCAATATCCTGGTCAATTTGCGAAGAAAAAAAATGGGTGTTGCCAACCGAACATTTCCAAATTCTCTCACTGTAACTGTAACCAAGATATCTGTGTTGTTTATAATCATCAAAAGCATTTCCAGCGTTTGTTTAAAACCATCAAAGCATTCCATAGAATTTCAAACAACCATGTCTGAAATTTTAGTTCCATTGGTTGAGAGGATAGGCCGCTAGAGTCTCATATATAGAGGAAATGTTTTCTTTGACCACCCTGCATATTTCACATGCTATTAATTTTTTTGAGGAAATGTAGCATTCATTTTTAATTATAAATGACTAATTTTTGAATATGCATTTCATTATACCGTAACTATAATGACAGCGGGAAAAAGCCGAAATTTCATTTAATTTTTAATTAAATAAAACTCTGAGGTGCACATTTCCGACCTCCATGATATCCACGTGGCGAATCCGGTATCTGTATACACTCTCACACGTATATCTACATTGAGCCTTATTTTAAATAATTCACAGTTAACTTTATAATGGAAGGGCTAAAATGGGATGAATTAGAGATGAAGTACATAAATATATGCGATTTAGAAAAAGTTCCGGTCAATGTCAAACAAAATAATATTTTTAATGAATTAAAAATTGTGTTTATTCTCAAACAGATATTAACTTTATAGATCGTATTTGAGGCTCAGGGGCCTTACCCTCAGAAACTACTATACCCCTGCTTTTGTTGTAAAGCGGAACATGAGAACAACTACAGAAACAAGTGTAATTATTTAACAAAAAGTAGCAAAAATAAAATTTTATCTAAGTAGGCACTGAATTAAAAAAAATGTTTTTTATATTACTGGTTCATGATAAAAATCGTTTCTTATTGTAATGGTAACTTCTTTTTGTAAAGTTTTGATATAAATAATTCCTTATTTTATTAGGTTTATTAAAAACTACAGATGAACCTCAGCTAATTATTATTTTTTAAATATTGAGGATATCTGTCAAAATTTTGTTTTATTTGTAGCTATTATTGAGTCTTTGCTTTATCCTCCAATACTTTTATCCTCTCACTTTCATATCTTATATCATTTTGTTGTTCGCCATGCAAGGCTTGCTAATGAGAGGAATTGTTTAACTGTTTTTGTATGAAAAGCAAAAGCCTTATTGAATTATACAATTTTTAGATACCTTTTCCAATAATTGTAGTCAATACTGCATTTATCGACTAATTGTTTAGTTTTAAAATTATTTAATGCATTCTAAACAACGAATATTTTAGCGTCTATTCATTTTATTTGAAATTAATATCCACAAATTCATTAAATAATTTTTCAAAAATACTAATTTATTCACGTAATCTTTTTTTAATGAGAAAAAATGTATTAACAACATAAAAGTGGGCCAAAATTATAATGTGAGAGCTATTAAAAACTGTGGATAATTAGATATATCCTTAACTTAAGAGTGAAAGCACGTATTGCCAACATAGGACTTCATTATCTAAATAAAGAAACTTTTAGAGAGTTTTAAGGGCATACATATTTTACATTCAAATTTTTAATGAATGAAAAGTTTGGGCCTTTCAAATCGCATAAACTGGAAAGGAATTTAAGATCTTCGCCGAATCGCCTTGATACCTACCTATCCCAGCAGATATGAAAATATTTTTCATAGCTTTGGCAAATCTTCACTTGCATTCGTTTCAGTTTTAAAACTCATTTAGAAAGCCTTCCAGAACAACTGGAATCACTCGGAGAATTATTTCTCTTCAACGAAAGACATCATCTTTGCTTTGTATACAATGCCCCTAGGCAGAATATGGAATGATGGGATAGCGGAAACATTTCAGTTCATGCTTCGGATTTCTGGCAGTGTTGGGAGAGCAAGAGCCTGAATCTGAAAATAAAGAAGGAAAGCAGAAAGACAGTCTTCACAGATAAAGGATTAAGATGTCTTAGACTAATTTTTAGAGCAGAACTTTTTTCTAACCCCTTATTAAACATTTTTGTTCTGTGCGACTAGAATCAATTCGGATTAGTATTTGAGTGTTCAAATAATGATTTGTTTTTATACAACTGAATTTTTACTGGTATATTAAAATGATTAATGTGACACTAAATTATAGAACTTAATTTTTCTTTTGTCAACTCTCCTGTTAACATCTTAATAGCTGTTAGTGTCCTTTTTGTAAACTGCTTAAAAGTGTTTTCACACTTATTTTTTCCATTATTCTCTGAAATCTTACTAGGCTCGAGTTATTTCGACGTGGGTATAGTAGCATTTACACGATATGTGACGTTACTTAAAAGAACGAAGATATTAGATGGATTCTGAGAAATAATATCGTCACGACACATGATGCATCCAATTTCACAAATAGATCTGTCACCACCTCTTAAACGGCTCAAATTATGAAAGATCAAAATTTAAATGATAGTTAAAAATTTCATAACACAGATGAAGTAATGAAAGATAACGTTATATGAAAGTATTTAACTAAATAAATAAAAATTAAATTAAAACTAAAGTGATTACAACTTAAATTAATTCTTTGTCACAAAAATATACCATCTATATCATAAAAGACAGATTTCGTATTGTCCTTTCCCTTATTGGCCTTTCGCAGTTTAATAGAAGAAAAAACTTAAAAAATGGGGTTCCGCAGTATTCACTTCATTTATTGAATTATGTCTTAAGACTAGACAATAATTACTTGCAAAAATAAGTTGTCTATTTCGTACATTGAAAGACTTAAATAATAATGCGATTACATTTTTCATTGTAATGCTTTATGGTGCACGATATATTTTTGTTTGATTACTTGACACTTAAACATATAAATATGACGATTTTCAAACGCTGAAGTAAGCAGCATACAACCGTCCATGAGAGAAGCATGGGTTGTCAAGGTTAATGCCGCAAAAACTCAATGATTGACCCTGGGATTTATTTATGGTCATAGCGAAAGCAAGCATCTCTGGAAATTGCAGTCGTTTATATTCAAATGTTACGTCAGTTGGTACCATTTGGGTGTGAGGTACCAACACATCTTCTACCTTATATTTTTCCTTTAGAATAGTTACTTCAATCACATTGTTCAGTAATGTTTTTACCGCTGGCTGTGTGCCATTACAAAGACGCGGTGGGTTGATATTTCGTGACATTATGACCACTGATCCTAATCTTAATTGAAAATTATGAGGCGGCTATTCTGAAAAATTCAGTGAGTTTAAAAATTCTGGTGGATGAATGACAACATCTTTTTAGTTCATTATACAACCATCAGATTTATATGTTTTGAATTCACCGACAATTTCATTTTGAATGACACACAAACCCTTCTTCAGTTATATTTCTTTACATTCTGCAAACCCTTTCTTTCTTTCTTTCTTCTTCCCTTTTTTACTTCTTTATTTTTCTTTTTACAAAACTTTTTTTTTCTTTTCTTATTTTTTTTAATCTTTCCTGCCCAAACTTTACTTTGGGCAGACATAGATTAAATATCCACACAGCCTAATCAACTTGAAGGCATATTAAAGATAATCCAAACACAAATTTCTTGTATTTTGATTGACGTAAAATGTTTGGCAGCTAGAGTGACAGTGTCTTAAATTTTTAAGCAAATGTGTGGATTTTTTGCGCCAGTTGGAGTAATGAAAATCGGTAAAGATATTTTTAATTTCCTTTATTCTGTCTTTTTAATTCAAAAGTACTTCAGATTGAATCCGAAAGAAATGATTAATTAATAATGTTTAATTTAAAATGCATCAAAGGCTAAAAAAATAAAAATTATTGTACTTAAATCTTTTTAAGAATACATAATTAATCAATCCTTTCAAGAATGAAATAAGTACATTAAGAGCTCTTCATGCCTTTTGTATGTATAAAAAGAATTTTTCTCTATTAAGAACAACAATCAATAGAAATTTGAATAAAAGAAACACCATCAAATAAAAATAAACAAAATGATATTCACATCCGTTTGAAAATAAATATTTTTAAATCAGTATAAGCTACATAAAAGCAATCATTTTTTTCATCCTTTTTTAAATTTCCTATTTTCTAAATATATATAAATGATAACCAACTGATATCTCGTATTTCTTTCTCAACAAACCTAGATTTATGTAAATATTCCTGGCGTCTTTTCCCATTTTGTAGAGGGGGGGGGGAGTAATTGAAGAATTTTGGTGGGAAAGTAAGAAATGTGTCATTTTAGCTATTTTTCTCGGCGTTTTCTTCTTTTTCTCTCGCCATAAGAACCTTCCTCGTGTCTTAACGAAAATATTAAAAAAAATTAGTCCAGTAAAAATTCTCCAGTTTTGAGCTTAGCAACGCTTTTGGAGATTCATTTTTATTTATATAGACTAGATTTTCAAGAATGTTTTATTAAATATGCTTCATATGAGAATAAATGTAAAATATTTAAATTCGTAATTACTCAACATTTATTGACTCAATTTACATAACACATCATTATATATTCCATTATTAAAACATTGAATAATTTTAAAAAATAATTTTTTATACTTTTGGATAACAAAAACTCAATTGATATTTTACATAAATGGTAGAGGAAAAGGTCTGAAATTGTAAGTTTTAATAAAATAGTAAGATTAAAATTTTCATTTCAGTCAATTTCAGTGATTGGTTTAGTTCGTTGAAGTGCAAGTTTTCCTATTTAAAATATTAGTGCCTCAAGAATATTTTATTAAGAATTACTGCCTCAAGAATATTTTATTAAGAATTAGTGCCTCAAGAATATTTTATTAAGAATTAGTGTCTAAAGAATATTTTATTAAGAATTAGTGTCTCAAGAATTTTTTATTAAGAATTAGGGCCTCAAGAATAATTATTATCAAGAATATTTTATTAAATTTACACAGAGCAGAGTATCGAAAAACTTAATTTGATAATTCATCAGAGCATCTATTGACCCAAATTGGATAAAATGTAGACATTTATTTCGTTTAGATCATTTCGTACTAAACAATATTTGCTCCGATTACTAATCATTTACAAATTGGCCGTTGGGTCTGGATTTGAATGAATACTGTCCATGAATTAAACTATTTTGCTTCTTATGACGCTGATTTATAGAATAAATAATATAGATACTGTGAAATAGAAAACTATATTTTGCATTTACTTTTTTAGAAAATATCATATATTTTTTTTATTTCATTTCAATAAAGCGCGCGCTGAAAATTACATTTTTCAGGATTCAATCTGCAGCAAAAAATTTAAAAGAATATAAACAGAATCGTTTGAATCAGTCTGTCTAGAAGATGTTAAGCCCAACATTGTTAACGTGGGAAAAAACTGAAGCCTTATTCATTTGACAATGACTTATTACTAGGACTTAAAAAAACGATGTATTTAAAACTATAAGCAAATCCGTATACGTTTCAATAAAGTTGTCAACTTAATGATCACAATGCGCGAGCGTTAAACTCTACCACCAGTAAAAACATCGAAAATACAATTATTTTCTACATCAGTTGCACAACGCTAAACAGATTTGAAATTTTTAATTTCTTTTATTTTGTTTTATTTTCATTCAAAAGGAATTCAGAATTTGAAAGTTTGATTAATAAAAGATGTTTAATTTTAAGGTAATAAGTGCAATGAAAATAAACAAAATTGTTTGAAATAATCGTCAGAAACATATTAAGTCTAACCTCATCAGTGTTAGAAAAAAAACCCTAAAACTTTACTCATTTAGCGATGGGGGATTGTCGTTCAGTCACATACACAAGTACAGAAGAATTTATATATATATATATATATATATGGCCATAGCTGTTATATAGTCAGTAGCTTGAGACACGCTGTCTGCTTCAATCATTTTTGTAAAATAAATTTCTAAAAATAAATAAATAGTTTAAACTTTAGATGTTTAAAATTACCTAGAACATAGATAAAAGGACTTATAAACGTAAAATACTCATAACTACCGCTGTTATCATAAGAAATTTACATATTTATTTTGAAAGATCTTCTTACACAAAGAAAATTCTAGATTAGCCGTGTCTTTAATAATGGATACCATCCGCTAAAAAAGGGGGTAGATTAAAAAGAAATTAATGTAAAATCTATGTATATTCAACCTATTAATCAAAATGAATGTTTTTCCTCATTCTAATTTAAAAATTTAATGCTCCTGCTCAGTAAAGTGTTAAATCAGTTTTAAAATATAGATATGCCAATAAATGGATTTTTGAAATTCCATATGTTGCCTTGAGATGACAATTGATAGCTTGTGGAAAATTTTAAAGTCAGTCAAACTCAAAAGGCATCCAAAGTTCATATTCTCTAATCAGATTCAGTGTAAACGCTGGATTGTTACCAGAGATCGATACTTCATAGCTAGTTATTTTACTTTTATTAAAAAGTACACAAGATATGTACTTTTTTGGAATAAAAGTTAGAATATTTAGGGGGTAGGGATAATTCTTAACAGTTTTAGTGTATAGGTTTGGCCTAAAAGAGATTTGGAAACAGTAACTTATTGGATTTGGAATATAACTTTGCTGTTTAGATGGAGAAATTCCCTGTGTATTTCTATTAGATTTATGTCTGTAGCATTAAGAAAGTGGACGACAAAACGTAATTCACATACGATTTAATGTTCATGTTTTGAAATTTTTTAAGGCTTAACGTTCAACCGATGCAAAAGATATTTAAAACGACTTGTGGCTTCCAATTTCTCAGTAATGGGGAAATTCCTAGCATTTTACCGAGATAATATGTGATCGTTGCAGATTAAATTAAAATCTTCTAAAAGTGAAAACACGTTTACTTTTTCCATTTTAGATAGAGCTTTTACAAAACGCCTGCTGCTACGTGTGGCTCAAGTTAATGAATATAATAAACAGCCGTTCAATAACACAATAATAATAGTTGAGCATTAAATTAGTTGCCATATATTGTAACACATATTTAAATGATAATGAAAGAACGCAGAGACAACACAGAAAAAAAGAGCACGGGAACAAAAATAACTAATAAAAAATAATGACGATTACAATGAAATATAAATGCATCCAACGTACTCCCACCCTGTCAAGAATGATTTATTCCGAACTCAATGGAAAAGGTGACAGATTTCCAATAGGTGTTCTGAAGTAACAGTCTTCACTGTTGCCCCTTCTAACGTGACCGTCCTTGCCAGGATGAATCTCAGAAATGCAACCTAATGTCCAAACACCAGGAGGCATGTTGTCCTCCTTGACTAATACAAGATCGCCTATAAACAAATTTGGAACTCTTTCTTTTCATTGGCATTTCTGTTGTAAAGAATTTAAATATTCCTTATAGTACCTCTTCCAAAAAACTCGCTTCATTTGTTTTAACAATTCCCATCGTTTCAAAATAGTGGATTTAACATCATTAATTGAACTATCTTCAGGAATACTAGTAATGACATCTCCAGTTAAGAAATGAGACAGTGTCAAGGCATCTAAATAAGATACATCAGCATGGTTAATTTTACAGAAATGTCCAGAATTTAAAACATCCTCAATCTGAGTCAAGAGAGTCGTTAACTCTTCAAATGTTAACTTGGTCTCTCCAATCACTCTTCTCAGGTGAAATTTTATAGATTTAATCCCAGAATCCCACAAACCACCGAAGTGGAGAGAAGCATAGGGAATCATTTTCCATTCCAGTGCGGTTTGAATCAAATAATTTGCAATAATTTCACTACCATCAAGTGAATTGCTTTATTTAAGATAGAGGTCAATTTGAATGTATAAGTTTTACTGACCCAATTTATTTCACTTAATGTGATTGGATTATATGTTGTGGTTTTTTCACATTTTCACACTGTTTTAAGAATTTCTTTTTTTTATATTCATGTTCTTTTTATTTCCAAACGCACCGAATTTTAAACTGATGTTAAAATTTTTGATTCGATCGACTCATTTATTTTTTGTGAAATTGTTATTTTCTGTTTTTAATATAAAATTATTTTGATAATGATTTTTTGAATTTGTAAGTTTTTTATGTAATGTTTTCATATAATTTATATGTTTTTCGTATAATTTCAAATTTTAAAATTTGTTTAAATGTTCATCGAGTACATAGAAATACGAAATAATTACCTGAAACGTTACAATTCAAAAGCACAGCGTAGTACTTGAGTATTGATTATTTTTTCATGGATTTTATATCAATAATGATGTATAATGTCACAATTTATCTTGATTTAAACTTAACCATTTCTAAGAATTTTAAGCATATTTTTACTAAGCATATATCAGTTTTGAAGCATATTTAAATTAAATCTGTCTTCCTAGTCCTCAACAAGTCTCATACTCACAAAAACTGAGAATAAAAACAAGTAGTTTCCTATTACACACTTTAATCAAGCAGAATTTCCCTTTCCTCCAACTAGCCAAATTATTTTCTATCTCCTTTTAATACCTGCAAAATCTCCTAGTGTGTCATAAAATATTAAATGAACACAGAATGTATGTACATCATAACACATGTTATATATCAGCCTATAATAGTGTCAAACCATTTTTCAAAGAACAAAATATCTGTAAACTTTTCTCATATTCTTGTAAACTCTGTAAATAGTTTTGTTATTATTTTTTACTGCTGTAAATATTTTATTACATAAAGTAAAATCCCCGTATCATGCTCACCAAACCGTGAAGTAACCAGAATGGTCACAGATACGGGGGTATGAGATGGCAATCTGTTCTGTAAAATACTGTTATAAGAATTTTTTTTTAAAATACGTATTTCATATATAAAAATAATTTTTCATGATATCAGAATTTGAATTCGTGATTTATCAAAACTTAATCATTTTATTTGTTATAAGCATTAGTATGGCATTTTCTGTTTTTTTATTATCAAAAACTGAAAAAAGTGATTTTTTTCTTAAATTAACAGTAAAAAGCTTAATTTCTTTGAAAAAAAAATATTATATCAAATCAAGTGCACATTAGACGATAAAAATGTAAAAAATCGATGAAATTTCCGCTATTTTTATTTTGATATTTTTGTATATTTAGATTGTAAGCTATTGTTTGGAAAAAAATTATTCTGATATCTTAATTTGTTTGCTCAATATCAGCGTTTTTTATTGCCTTTAGGAGGCCACTCCCACTTGTTTTCATTTAGACAGCTGCAGTATAAAACAGTTTCGTTTTATTTTAAAAGCTGTAGTGAGAATTATTCCTAATTTTGATTTTATGTTGTTGTTTTAGCTTTGGCAGATGTTAAAAACTACTACTTTTTCTTTCTTTTGTGAATTTTTATTTGTTTGTCATACATTTTGTATTCAAATAGCTGGTTTCATTTTCATTGAAATTAAAAACAAAAACAGTTCTATTCAGGATTAAAATTTAATTTTGCTCTATTTTAAATTACATTTTTTTTGTTTTCTTTCTCTGAATTTGGTTTTAAAAGGAATTTAATACGTTATCAATGCCAAAAGCCTGAAGGTCATCCAAATAAAAGCAGACAAAGTCTGAAAATGCTAAGATACATGGGCAAAGAAATTCTTTGATTCACAACCAAGCAATTCTAATGACATTTGGGAGCTTCTAACAAATGTAATGAACCTGAAATAGTGAATTCACCATCTAAGTTGTGTGTAATAGTTACATTGTTCTGTGCAATCACTTTAGTATTCTTTATTGAAGAATATTCCTTGTCATAAATGTCAGGAAAAATTTCTTCAAATCCTTCAAACAAGTTCCTTTGCTTTTTCATCAAAAATGTGTCTATCATGTGTTAAAGAATTTGGCTCTGCATTTATATGTGAAAGGTAACCCACAGAAAAAACCTTTGAACAACAAAGTTATAGAAGTCTTCTTGTCTTGTCGAAGAAAATATATCAAAATTTGATTGTTGATTTGTTATAACTCAGAAAAAAATCCAGTTCATCATATAAAATAATTTGTATCTTATCATCATATATCATATTGTCATCATATAAAAACTATGAAATGAAGAAAAAAATCAAAATAGTCACATGTCAAATTAGAAAAAAACATGATAATATAATTTATGCAGCAGGTGTATTTTGATTTGCGTCAAATTTTGTATTATATTTGTTTATGGCTGCATACATAGTTCAAAAATATTATATGAATATAAATTAATCTTTGTGGCTAATTAAATGTTATTAAGAAGTCTAATTTTTATTTGAGCTTTTTTTTATTAAAATGGGAGTTGGTCTTGCTCCACTAGAAGTATTTCCTTTATATGCTTTGTGAATTCTTACAAAAATATAAATCTATGGATATATATATTTCATAAAATAGACAATCATTTTAATAAACATGAATATTTAACAAATTTAAGTAGTTCCAATTATGTTTCTGGTCTGTAGGAATCATTTAAATGTATTTTTAACCTTTTCTCAAAATGAAATTTTATGATGCTGTTCAAAATTTTAAATACTCCATACGTATTCTATTTTTAGTCACAACTTTGAAACTTTTCTCTAATGCTGAAAGAACATATAATAATCTAATTTTGCAATTATGGAGGAATTGTGTGGCTTATATTTTTTCATTGAATGTCACTTAATATTACAGCATTGATTTTTTTAAATTTTTGAAAAGAGTCAATAATACACTACTTCGAGTAAATGATTATTTTATAATAAAAATAGAATGTTGTGACAACGATTATTACATATTTAATTTATAATTTTAATGTATAGCTAAATCCACAACTTCACGCTGATATCTCATCAATACACTTATATATTTTTAATCACTTCAACACATTTTCATCCATTTTTCAACGATCACTTAGAAAAAAAAATCTTGCATAGTCAATACTTTTAACCTTTAAAGACGTTTTCATTTTTTAGAGTTTAAGATGATTTATTGGGTCTTAAGAAAAAAATGTTTCATTTCAAAAATGTTTCATTTTTCCACTGAAGTTTTAATTCTACATGCATAAATAAAGTCCATATTTATACTTTTATCCAAATCTGCAATAAAATTGCATTATATATTTAATAATTATTTCAAATGTTTCCATCATTTGAGATTAAGAAAAAGATTTTTTTTCTTTACCCATTAAATTTTTTAACCATCAATTAATTTTTGTTCCGGAAATTTTTTCTTTGTTGAAAGTTAGAAATTCACGATTGCCATTATTCAGCTATGACTTTCAGAAATATTATTTCTTGAGATATCTTTTAACATTATAGAATTGATGCAATGATTGCACATATTTATTGAAACTGATTCAAATTTATATATTATTGATCATTTGTGTCGTTACAAAACATACTATTACAAATGTTAGTTGTTTTGGTATTTTTTAATATTGCATTCATTAGCACCCATATTATCAGGAAAACCCTTTATCTTTGCACTGCATGTATGTTGATAGAAAATAAATGGTTAAGAATAACAAATAACTGAAATAATAACAAATAACAGAAAGAAAAAGAGAAAATGTTCAAAATTATGCATAATACAAAATTGCATATTTTAAGCATATTTTTTTGTAATAATATGTATTAAAATGTTCAGTAAAAATATTTTGATTTTCTTTTGTTTATCTTCTATTTGATAAGTAATCAATGCAACAAAAAATTAGTCAGATTTAGTGTATTGCCCTCATTTGGACTTTTTGGAATTTCTGAAACCCAAATTGAAATATATCGAAATGTAAAGGGAAATTCACCCTTACTTTTTAATTCCATAAACTTCTAAATCAGATAGAATTGAGATATTGCTACATGAATTAGATCACATAAACATCGAAATCATTCATTCAGGTATTTTCCTTTTTACAATCCCTTTTATTTGCTGAGCGAGGACACAGGCACATATAATTAGATACAAATATTTACATGTATTTCAGTTTATGTGCATAGATTCTATATATAAGATACAACCATCTATGGTTCTGATCTTAAACACTTCATTAAAAAAATTGAAATTGAAACTCGAATTATGAAATTTTTTCCTGATCTGACCATAGCGAGAGTTGCATCACGTTATGATTAAGCTAGAAATTCTAATAGTATTTTGAAATTCTGTCCAAGCAAAATTTTTTAATTTAAGAGACTAAATCGGATATTGTATTCTAGATGTTTCAAGAAATATGCTCCTTTACTTCCTCTGTAAATTCATTAAAAAAATTCCTTGATAATTTTGAAAAATCTACCTAACTGACAATCATTATATTTGTTATTTTATGTCTTCACTATCTGCCATTAAAAAAATGTTGTGACCGGCACAGCGAAACTATCATTTGACCTCATCCCCTTCACTTTGATTTAGACACAGATTCTGGAGCATTCCTCCTCACTTGACACAAATTTCAGTTTTGTCAAAGTTTGAATTCATTTGGCCTCCCTTACCCTCAAACTCCTAAAACAAAAAAAAA
>JAOUZG010041477.1:625014-651041 GCA_026289955.1 Argiope argentata | reverse complement strand
GTTCCTCGTATTATAGTATAAGATTTATTGAAGAGTCGCAAACTATTCATGTTGCATCAAATTAAAGAACACATCGTTTCAAACAGGACTTGAACTATGGAAACGACTCCTCCCAATTATCTTCAACCTATCCCTTATCATTACACTTTGAAAAACTTTTGCTTTATCCCAGATATTTATCGAGCATCTTTTTACGACATTTTTATAAAAGAACTTTAGAGGCAACTTTAATTATTTAAATTCCTTCATCCTTGTGTATATTTGTGTTAATGTTTTTGTTTGTAATGCGGTTTGTCTTTTAATTATGCATTTTGTTTTCCTTGTTATAATTGCTTTCATTGTTCTTTCTTGAATAATTTATACTCTTTAAGACCATTGGATAGTAGTGGCTTAAAGACATTAGAAAGTGTGACGTATTTAACGATGACCTTTTATCACTCAGACTAATGATAATTGATTTTAAATTACACTTATTTTAAAATCTAATGGAGCATTCTTTAAACTTTTATTTTAAGCTAACCGCATTTTGCGACCAGTCGAGTCATCAAACATAATGCCCGTCGACATTTTCAATTAAATATTCTATGTAAATTCTTTCCAATAGTTTCTACATCAAAAAATTTTTAGGTTTTCAATTTTTATAGTCATATAATTAACTCTTGCTAACTAAGGCCTTAAACCGTAAAGTAATATATATATTTGTGGCTTTCTACCATAAATTTAATCTTTAAATTTTTGTGTAAATGGTTAAACTGTAATTAATATAAAATAAATATTTCTTTATAAAAAAATTACAGAGTCGTTCAGCATTTTATTCTTATTTATACTACATCATTTTCATAATTTTATAATATCTCAAGAATTTTCAATATTCATCAAAAATCTCTCCGGTTTATTTTAAAATTCAGTTTCTAGTTTAAATTTCAAAACTGTTACAATGATATAAATTACTATATTTCAATTTGCGTGTCAAGGTCTGAACTGAAACTTAACTGTTTCTATTCAAATTTGTTGAGTAGAAACTTAAACTTCTTTTAACGAAAGGGTAAAAAAAGATGAAATTCGATCTATTATTATTAAAGGTATAATTTTTTTAATATACAAAAAATAAATGTATCGTAATACCATTTCATGCACTATTTTTTGGTTCATCTTTGTGGGGTATAAACAAGCAAATTCGATGGTTTCCTAACCCTCGAACATGCAGCATATAATTGGCCGTGCGAAAAGCAAGGATTTTCTAAATCTGAGTCACAAATTGTCATCGTTTGACCTTGTGACTTATTAATAGCCATAGCAAATGGCAGGTGAATTTAAAATTGCAAACGCTTGATTGTTATAGGTGAGTGAAGGAATCATTGGGATCCATGGTAAAAGTACAACTTCATCTTGAAATTTGCCGTTCAAAATAGTAGCCTAAAGAATATTTCTCATGATCTTTTTTATGACTAATCGCGTGCCATTACATAATTTTGGTGCATTCAAATTTCGAAGCAAAATGATAGGTAAGCCAATCTTCAATATCAAGTTATGTGGTAGTTTTACAAATTAGCACTGCATTCAAAAGATATAAATTAAAACATGTTTGTTTTAAAGCTTATTAATTGAGTTAATAATGTATACATTATAAATGCATGTTATCAAGAAATAGCAAGGTCGAAAGAAATCAACTTGAAGGCTTTGACAAAGATAATCCTAATACTCCTTTCTTATACTTTGATTGATGTCAAATGTTTGACAGTTAGAGGGAGTTTGTTTTAAATTTTTAAGCAAATGCGTGAATTTTCTATACCAGTTTGGGTAACAAAAATTGGTTATAAATTTTTGATTCCTTTATTTGTTTTATTTTAATTAAAAAGTACTTCGAAATGAATCCGAAAAAAAAACCCCCGTTTATTTACAATGTTTAATTTTAAATGCATCAGACACTAAAAAAATAAAAATTGTTTAAAACATTTATCCTTTCAGGAATAAAATAAATTCATTGATGGCACATTGGACGATAAAAATGTAAAAAAATCGATGAAATTTGCAATAACTTTATTTTGATATTTGATGTATATTTAAACTGTAAGCTATCGTTTGGAAAAAAATTATTTTGATATTTTAATTCGTTTGCTCAATATCAGCATTTTTTTATTGTTATTAGGATGCCACACCCACTTGTTTCCGTTTGGACAGCTGCAGTAAAATCATATTCATTTTCCTCCAAACACTGCTATTTGTTTTTGCTTTGGCAGATGTTAAAAACTTTTACCTTTTCTTTCTTTTGTTGTTTGTTTTGGTTTGTTCATTCATTCGCCATACATTTCATATTCGAATGGTTCGTTTCAGTTCCTTTGAAATTAGATACAAAAACCGTTCTATTCAGGGTTAAAATTGAAATTTACTTTTAATTGCCCCTTTTTTTTCTAAATTTTGTTTTTAAAATTTTTTATTAGTTTTCATTACCGAAAGCCTAAAGGACGTCCAAATAAAAGCAGAATAAGTCTGAAAACGTTTAGATATGATGGACAAAGAAATCCTTTGATTCATAACCAAGTAATTCAAATGACATTTTGGAAGCATCTACCAACTGCAATAAATCTGAAATAGTGAATCCATCATCTTAAAATTGTATATAATAGTTACATTGTTCAGTGCAATCACTTTAATATTCTTTTTTGAAGAATATTCTTTGACATGAATGTCAGGAAAAATTTCTTCAAATCCTTCAAGCAATTTTTTTTAATCCAAAATGTGCCTACTATGTGCTAAATATGGTAAAGAATTTCGTTCTGTATTTACTGGTGAAAGGGAACTTGCATTAAAAAAAACCTGTTGAAGTAAACAACAAAGTTGTAGAGGCCTTCTTCTTTCCATGAAGAAATATATCAAAATTTGATTGTTGCTTTATTATAAGTCAGAAAAAAAAAGTTCATTGTATAAAATAAATTGTATCATATAAGCATGTATCATATTGTTATCATATAATAACAATGAAAGGAAAAACATAAAAAAATCAGCACATGTCAAATTAGAAGAAAAACATGAGGACATAATTTATGCAGCAGGTGTATTTTATTTACTTAAAAAATTTTATTGTATTTGTTTATGGCTGCACATATAGTTTAAAAATGTTATATGAATATAAAACAATCTTTGTGGCTAATGAAATGTTATTAAGAAAGTCTAATTTTTATTTGAACTTTTTTTTATGAAAAAAAGGAGTTGGTTTGGTTTCACCAATAGTATTTCCTTTATATTCTTTTAAAAAAATATTTTAAATTTATAGATATATATATTTTATAAAATAAACAATTCTTTTAATAAAAATGAATATTTCACAATTTTAAGTTATTTCAAATATGTTTCTGGTCTGTAAATGTACATTTAAATGTATTTTTAGCTTTTTCTCAAAATGAAATTTTGTGATACTCTTCAAAATTTCAAATACTCTATACACATTCTATTTTTAGTTACAGCTCTGAAACTTTTCTCTTATGCTTTATGAACATATAATAATACAATTTGCATTTATAGATGAATTATGTATCTTATTTTTTTTATTGAAGACTTCAAGTAATATTATTTTATTGCTTTTTTTTAATTTTTCAAAAATAGTCAATAATATCAAGTTTTAAAGGGAAAATCACATTTTGAATAAATGCAAGCATGCAAAATGTCATGAAAATTTCAAAACAATTCAATATCTGTGCCTATTAATAAAGATTTACAAATTGGCCGTTGAGTTCGGATTGGAATGAATACTCAGCATGAATTTGCTTTCATGAATTTGATTTATAAAATTAATAATATAGATACTGTGCAATAGAAAACTATATTTTGCATTTACTTTTTTAGAAAATATATTTATTTATTTCATTTCAAAGAATCATGTGCTGAAAATTACATTTTTCTGGATTTAATTTGCAGGAAAAATTTTAAAAGAATATAAACAGAATCTTGAAAACATGTTAAGCCAAACAATGTTAGCATGGGGAAAAAATACCAAAGCCTTATTCATTTGGCAATTACTTATTACTACGACTTAAAGTAACTTTTAAAAAAAGATATACTTAAAAATATATAACTAACAGAAATACTGTTTAATTACAAAAGCAACAAAACTAACCTTTTAACAGCGTGTATCCGAAGTAAAACAAAACAGCAAACCAATAGTTTGGACTCCGTTTAAATAAAGTTCACAACAAAATGCGCATGCGTTGAACTTCGTCACCAGAAAATGCATTTTTTTTCTACATGAGTTGGGCAGGTTAGAAATTTTTAATTTCCTTTATTCTGTTTTATTTTAACTCAACAGTACATTAGAATGAATCTTAAAGGTCGATTAATTAACGATGTTCAATTTTAAATGAAATAAAGGCAATGAAAATAAAAAAATTGTTTGAAATAATCGATCGGCAACATGTTAAGCCTAACCTCATCGCTGCTGGAAAAAAAACCCTAAAAACTTACTCATTTCGCGATGGGGGAAGGAAGTTATTTTGGCGGGAAAGTTAGTTTTTAATTAATAATTAAAATTCTGCATTTTGTAGGGGACTGAATTGTGAATCTAAACCATTCCCGAATCCACTTGAACACACACAAAAAAAATTTCATCAAAATCGGACCACTCGTTTAGGAGGAGTTCAGTCACATACACACGCACAGAAGAATTTTATATATAAAGATATATATATATATATTATTTTGGCGCATGAAATCATTTGGCGTCAATATGGTAGTGCAGAAGTTAACGAGGAAATGCGTTAAAATGTTGAATAA
This sequence comes from Argiope argentata, assembly GCA_026289955.1. Lineage (NCBI taxonomy): Eukaryota > Metazoa > Arthropoda > Arachnida > Araneae > Araneidae > Argiope > Argiope argentata. The sequence continues at coordinate 646,274 of JAOUZG010041477.1, read as the reverse complement.
TTAAAAATCTAAAATATTTAAAATGATATTCTTAATGAGCATATAATACCATAGAAGTACCTACTTTTTTATTTGTCATAAGATTAAAAATGTGAGTTTGTGTTTTTGAAGTTAATGATAGATTTAACTATCATAATATTGTCCTTTACCGATAGCATTGCTACTTATAAACATTATAGCTCGAAAAAAATTATTTATTGCCATTTTTAGTTTTAAAACAATAATTATACGCATGTGATGGCTGCCTCTGTCTTCAATGTGTACATTTCTTGGGGAGTGTTATTTGAATTTGTACAGAATTTATTTGGAATATGTTTTTAATGTTGAACAAGGAAACTTTTTGTTCGACATTATTTATTTTACAAAATTTATTAACTGCCTTCTAAAAACAAATAGATTACATCGAATTGGGCAATGTATCAGATAAACAATCGATTTCATCTAATACATATATTAAACGTCTATATAATTATTACTTAAAAATTTTCTTCTGTTTGCAACTAAAAGCAAATATAAAATACATGTTTTTTTTTTTAAAAATAATATAATTGGTCATTAAAAATTTTATTCGAACTATCAGTGTTATGAACCTTTTTTTTAAATTATAGAAAATAATACAGTGCAACAAAAATACAGCATATGATTAATCAATTTTTATGTTTTAAAAAAGTGTGAAAATGCCTTTATCTCTGAACGCAGATATAAAATTGCATAAAATATTTTTTTATTGATTTGGTCTCCATTTAAGGATTTAATCGTTGTAATTAAAATAAAGGAATATTGCGCAAAACTAATTTAATTAAAGTTTAAAAGTTTGTAACGAAAATAGTTCTTTACATGTTAACAGGTGGAAACTAAATGTTTCCTTCAGTGTCCATTAACTAATTTCTAACGAAAAGAGCATACAGTTTTACAAACCAATGAATACAATATTTATTATTTTATTATTTCACATATGTTATAAACCATTTCCTCATAAAAAATAACGTTTCGATTTCTAATTTCATTACTTCTTGCATCTTTACAGGTTTCTTGTCATTTGCTTCCCGATGAAATGTCAAATATCCTGCTTCGGAATTCGCCTGATCATCATCTTCATCTGGCTTTACAGTGTCATTCTGATTTCCCCATGGTTTTTACATTTTGATTTAATTTCAATTGGTAAAACTACAGATGATGTCGAACTTTATGTTTGTTCGGAAGTATGGCCTACAGAAGAAAATGAAAGACAATATTTCATCTTTTGTATTTTGGGAATGTGTTTCCTCCTTCCATGTTTTGTGATGATCTTCTGCTACAGCTGTATATGGGTCAAGATACTGAGAAGAAAAATTCCGGGAGACGGAAATCACAATAGAGACTTAAATCACAGATCAAAGATGAAAGTAACCAAGATGTTACTCGCCATGATTTTGGCGTTCATAGGGTCATGGTTACCTCTCTATGTAATCTTCACCATAATTAAATTAGGGGACCCATTCCCTGAAGATAGTTTACAGGAATTTATTATTAATTTATCTGTGCCAATTGCTCAGTGGCTTGGTGCTTCGAATAGTTGTATGAACCCCATCTTGTATGCATTTTTTGACAAAAAAATTCGATCAGATTTTAAAAACTTATTTTTTTGAAAGATGCTGGGCTGAATACTGAAATATTGAAAATAATATTGGCCTTTTTTTACCTCATTGGGATATTATTCACTATTTGATTTATATTTTAAAATACAATGACTACCAAAATTCAGAAATTGTTCAAGCCTGTTTCAAGCCTTTGAATAATATTTTTATCTTTTATCATAAAGCATCGAATCAAAAATCAGAGGATTCATTACAAACACTAGTTTCTATCCAATGATTCGAAATTATTCCTATTGGCTTCTACGGGACATTGCTAGAAAGTACAGATGGTAAAATAATGGATCTTTATTGTCAAATCAATATTTTCAACTTTTCGTCTTGCAAAATGGAATATCAAAAGAATATACAAGAACCGTAACGTAAAAAATATGGGACTGTATAAGATTCTGAACACAAAACTCCTTTGTGCCATTGCAAGAGAAAGAAGAAATCGTGCTTTGAAGCTCACCTTGCGATTTTGTTTCAAAATGAGCAGAATTCTTGGTAGTTAAAAATATTCCAGCTATTCCATTTGTTCTGAATATTACAAAACGTCCATTCATAGGACAATTACACTCTTCTTCTATGATTCACTTGAGCTCCAGACTCTCACTGATGGAAAGAACAGACTTTTACTAATGTCATCAGATATTTTAATAACGACAATTTTGCTACCGAGATAACCCCGTATTTAAAAAAATTCGGGAAATCAAAGAAATAGCAAAAGCAAAACAAAATAAAAATTTGTTTGAAAAAAGAATCCACCCTGTTTCTTAATATGAAATAGGTGGTCTATAATATATATTATAGGTACCTATAATATTTCCATTTCTTCAACAAAACTGAATCCGGAAGCTGTAAGAGAAACTCTTCCAAAACCAGATGGACTTATTGTGAACCTCCTCCGAGGTCATTGACTTTAGTTGAAGTTTCTAGTCTGGTGACATTCCAGAAGTTTCCCTGAGAATGTACCAAATCTCTGTATCTCCCCCATCAATTTGAAATTAGAATTTAAATTTACATTATTATTGCAAAACTTTCCTACAATTCCTACAAAGGTTTGGGTGCTGTAATCTTGAAATGATTTTTAGAATTATAATATAGAAAATAAGATTGTTCAGCTTTGATCTCTTACGTGTGCTGTCAAATATTACTTATAATTTATGTAATATTTCTGAATATTAATAAATAAAAACTTCGTTCAATAAAACATTCACATTCATTTTTTTGCAATAAGAAATTCGTATCAAAGGAATCAAGTAATGAAAATATATTTGTATGCATTCAATTATATTAGAGAGAAAAAAAAGCAGTTACCTTTAAAACAAGAACGCATTAATTTTTTTCCGTATTTCTTACTTTAGTTGTAAGTGAAAAAAGATTATATTCAGAAAAGTGTATATTAAAAGACTGCTTTCTTCAGAAATCTATTCGTCATGACAAATAAGGTATATCTTCATAAATGTATCTGTAACAATGAACATCTTCAAAACTTCAGAGCGAAACATTTACAGAACAAAGAAAATAGCTTTAGTTTCCTTAAAGCCTTAAAATATATTGTTGGGGTTAGTAAACTTTCAAAGTTTATAAATAAATTAAAAGTAAAAAGAAATTTGAGTTGCAGTTAAATGGGATCATAATTTTTTCGATCTTAACATGATTTGATATCCATTTCGTTCTCTAATAATTTCTGTGATTGTGAAAAAAAAATCAGAATTTTCAAACTAATTTCAATATAATAATATTTAGAAATATTTAACCAAAATTATAAAAAACGCCGCTCCATGTTAAAAATTCAATCTTTCAAAATATATTTATGCCAAATGTAATAGTTCTAATTCTAATAGTATCATCTTTAGAGCGCTTATGTACATATATTCATCTCTGGATGCAATAATAGACATGGGTGTGTGTGTTTGACTAGATTTGCCAACTTTACCACATAAATAATTTTTGCAATAAATATGTGGTCTTCGGCGCTATAAGATTTAAATTTAAACTATAATTTTAATTAATTAAAAAAGGAAATGAAATTCCAAGGGGAAATTCCTCTTTAAATTACGAAAATATAGCATATTATGTTCGTGATTTGATTACCCTTAAACTTCCACTGCGTCATTTCAATACCACGATAAAAAGTAAATAGATTTATTATAACAACAAAATAATTACAGGGCGGTTATTATTGTTCAGTATTGTTTAGTGTTGAGACATTTTAATATTATTTCATGTAATTATCATATATTATAAACCCTTTGTAGCATCAAAAAACTTACATACAATTACTTCTTCATATTATTTGCAGTAACTTTCACGTAATCTTATACTTTATAAATGAAATATAAATTAGAACGAGACAGCTCAAGGCCATTTGGCTCATTCACAAAAGCTCTCGCAACTAATTCATCAGTGCTTAGAAACACACTTCCTTAAGTTTAGCGCAATTTTTTCTAAGAACAATTTCAACAGTGATTTTTTTTTCCAAAATTCAACAGTAACCTTTACTACGGCGGAATTGTTTCAGGGTGTCAGCTCTACACAAGGTACGAAAATCAAAAAGATTCTTTAAAGAGAAGAAACGCAAACGCTATATGACGAAACACTGATGCAACCATTTTAGAAAAATTGGCAAATTCCCGCTGTTATTCTAATAACACTACTTTCTATGCCAAACAAATGTGTGATAGTACTTTGGGAAGTTTGTTTTACTTAGTGAATTATCGCTTGTTTAACGACAGCTATTTATAAAGATAAATCGCCATGGTGTCGAAACAGCGGATGTTTTAGGCATATATTGTTTTAAAATCAATCCTAATTAACGTAGAACCACAAAACTTTTCTGTGTGATCCAGAGGTGGCGGCAACAATTTTCCGACAGGGGGCAAGTAACATTTCTCAGATTTAGCTTCCAGATATCACATAATACTCACTTTTACATTTATAAGTAATAAGATTATATAAGTATTAGAAAACTGATTATAATAACTGGAGAAGGGAGTTATTGCATGCAATTTTCATGTGAAACTTTCTTTAATTTTGTGGCACCAATTCTATTAAATTTATTTGATTTTTTCTTCAAATATTTGATGTTTACTGCCATAATATCCAAAGATTTCAGATCATCTTGATTTCTTGATGCAAAACTGTACAATCATTAATTCAGAAAAGATTTAAAAGAAAGTAGAATAATTAAAATCAACTCTTCAAATTACCAAAAAATGCTATTTAAAGGCGACAACAACAACACGAAATGTATATATATATATATAACAAATGGCAGATATTCCAGGACAAGGAACTTAAAGCAAAATATTAAGGCTTTCATCTGCAAAATTTTATATAATATGGCTCAATAGCATGGAATTTCACTTTATGCTTAATAATTACATATTAACGATCTATCCAGTTTCATTTACTAAGATATATTCTAAAAATAATGAGTTTTAAAAGATTTACAGGAATTTAATATATTAGAAAGAGGAAGAACGGGCGAAATCAAATACATTTTATAATTATATATATATATATATATATATATATATATACCATAAGGGTTTTACCAAAATACTTTTAAATTTCAAATTTTGATAGTCTTACAATTCACTTATACTATTAAGTTGGCCTTAAGATGTTCTGCTCATTGTACTACTCATCTCTTTCTCTCTTTATCTTTGCGACTAAATTTTACTTTTAAATTAAAGTGGAAATCATGAAACTGCAATTCATGTAACACACTTTTTTTTTTACTGAATCTAGTTTTGTCTTTGAATAAAAGGTATGAGAAGTGAAAGTAGAATTGTTTGTCATTGAAGTCTTATATGCACTACAGAGTAATTTTCATAATTTATAACATCTCAAAGAATTATTTAGCAAAAATTCCATGGATTCAGCATGAAAATTAGTTTTAAGCAATATTTTTAAAGGAATATAAATGCTGTTAATAATACTATTTTAATTTTTTAGTTTGTAAGAAAACAAAAGAATTACGAAGTTTGAATTTTAGACAGTCCTTTGTCCTAAGGAATCACATTCTACGAATTTTCTTAACACTCCAACTTTTAAATGAACAATTTTTTTATATATTTTAAGATCAAATCTAACTAATTTATTAAGTACTGAAAATTACAATATCAGAAGAATCAATATTTATATAAACTAGGCAAATCACTTTTCAGAAATCTTAGAAGGTGATTGATTTGTTTGAGATGTTTGATGAAGTGACTTAATATCGTCCATTTATTTAGGACGATTTCATTTTTAATATGGATTTTGAAATTTTTATAAATCTGTAAACTTTAGAGACTGATGTACTTTATTGGAAATCTTTTTGTTTAGGATATTTCAAGAATATTTATCTAAATATAATTCACACGGCAGAGGATCAATATAATAATTTTAAATACGTAAATAAAATATGTTATTATTTATTGAGCCAATTTACATAACGATTTATTTTATTATTAAAACATTTATATAATTTTAAAAAATGTGTGTGTGTGTGTGTGTGTGTGTTGACATTCAAAAGGCTATGCCGTTCGACCTCCAGCTACCAAATTTGGTACATGTATACCTTGGTGGCCGGGAATGTGCATCCCGGGGCCTGTTTTGAATTTTTAATTCAAATTTTAATTCATTAAAAAATTAAACGAAATTTTAAAGTTTTTTCGCTATAACTTCCAAACATATTATAGCACAAAATTGAATTTTGCTTCAAGTTAAAGATACAGTTAGCTTTTCAATGATACTGATGTTTTTATCTATAAATTTAAATTTTGTTTTTGATGAATTTTCAAACATTTATTTTAATTGTATTATTCACCAATTTATTTCGCATAAAATAAAAATCAAATTTTATCTTCACGAAGATCCCAAAAAAATCAGATTTTAATAAAGTGTTACCATCACATTTTCAGAAGTTCTGATTTAAAAAAATAAGTTAAAAACTACCAAAAATGAAATAGAAAAATATATTTTCATCACCAGATTCTATGAGATGAAATAAATAGGAAATGTAATATTTATTGAACAATAAATACAAGAGAAAAATTTTCTTGATCGTTTGCAATACCAAAATTATTGATTCAATTAAAGAATTAAAATAAATAAAAATAAAAAATGAAAATATATTACAAAAGTGCTGAAACTGAAAAAGAATTTCTAAAAAAGCACCAAACGATAATCTTCTGAGAGCGAGATTAATTATTTAAAAGTAAGAAATCTTAAACGAACTAGAAGATGATGTCATTTCAAAGAAACGGCGAACAAAAAACAATTTATAATAAGGAAAAGTAAAATATTTTTGTATTTGTGTTTTTAAAATTTTTTTAAAACAATAAGACATGTTTTGAATTGTTACTTTTACTTATGTGAAGAAGATATATTGTGCAAATCAAAAAACTCACCTTCGTAATCGTAATTTATCTCTGCATTTTAATGAATCTTGCGGAATTAAAACACATCTGCTTTCAGCGAAGTAATATTAAAGCTAAATTAGTAAAAGCAGGTCAGCTTTGACAATGCATATATGACGACGCATCTTCTTTCAAACAAGCATACGCAATAAATAATGCAAAATTTGTTAAAGCACATAAAAATATTTTTACCCGCATATTTCGGAGACATCAACACTTTCTTATTAAAACAATACCATGTTTTCACATGAGAAAAAATAAATCAACTGTGATTCCAAATTAAACATATAAAAATGTCAATTTCAGCACGTGTCTGCATAAAATGAAACAAATATGAAACATGATATTTATGGAAATTAAATGCATTGAAACATTTTCTATGATATATATATACATAGTTTATATTATGGTTATAATATATTTAATACTAATTAAATTAAACAGTTTTATTTAAAGCATTATAGCTTAACATCTACAAGGCATCTTCTGTAATCTGAGCCCAACATCTAATTACTTAATTTTTTGGGATAGACATATATCTCTTAACAAATGGTCTAAGCGAATTATATATTTAGTAAATTGAGGGGAAAAATGCTGATGAATTACGACTTTTAAATTTTTACATATATCATCTGCTCTGTGAATCATATCTAACAAAATATTCTAGAGACAATAAGTCCTTAAAATAAAGAAAGTGGCATTTAAATCAACTAAATCAATCTTCAAAGCTAATCTATCTATGAAAGTTTCAATATAACTATTCGATAAACCTGGCGATTTTAGATCACTTTATCAAGATCTCAAAGAAGCCTATTAGGGTTTATATAGAATAATTGGCCTAGATTATGAAAATGATGGTTGTTTTAAACTTTGTTTAACAGCCAGATTTGATAGCAGAAGAGAGAAATTTTTATTTATTTATTTAAAAGTTAAGAATATTTTAAAGAATATGAATCTATAAGACCAAATGAATTTAAACCATAATTGTTTGAAATATATATACCAAAAAATGTTATTATTTAAGGCATTTATATGCATCTAAAAATAAAATTAAAAACTGAATGTATTATTTAATTTATGAAATGTTTGCTAAATAATTCCGTGAGATATTATAAATTATAAAAAATGTAATGTTTCGATTTCGGTAGTGAACATAAAACTTGAACTTCGGACTACTAATTCTTTCAGTTCTTAGTTTTATTTAAATACATGCTTGGATTGAGTAAAGAGGACTTTATATTAATTGCAGTCTACTTTTTCTACTTTAATTTAAAACTGAATTTTCCGTACACTGATGGAAAATCGCAGAGATGCCGAGTTCAAAGATCAGGACTGCTTAAGAACTACATAATAGTACAGTAAGACCCCGCTTAACGCGGGGGATACGTTCCATCAAAGTAGAGCACAATGCGAAACAGCGCTAAACGAGGCTATCTGTACATGTAAATATTGGGGTTAGGGGAAGATGGCTAGAAAATTGGTTAGGTATTCAATTTAAAAAGTATGTTTTTTTAATAAAAATAAAATCAAACATTTATTTCTTAAAGACCAAATTAATACCACATTATTATTTCTTGCAAAAATAAAGACAAAATATAAATAACAAAATGAATATTCTTTAAAAAAACAAATAAAATTCTAAGTCAGTCATATTTAGTTAGCCTTCCGCGTTTTCAGTGTTCTGCCTTTTTGTCACAAAAGCATCTAATGTTGTTTGCCTTTTTCTTTTGCGTTGTTCTCTAAAAAGTTCTTCATAAACGGATAGAGCATCTCTAACACCACGCCTTACTTTTGAGCTCCTGTTAAAATTCGGATCATTTTCAATGAATTGATCCATTATTTCAGTTATGGTAGACAAACTCCTTTTTACAAACGCCATCGAAAGTTATTTTTGCTCTTCTTCTGAATCACTGCTGTCAACATTTCTGTTTTCTTCTTGTTCAGTTAATTCCTTGAGCTCATCATTAGAAAGACTAGCCGCTGCTTCTAGAATTATTTCTTCGACATCTTCCACATTTACCCCTTCAAAACCGGTTTGCTTCGTTAATTTCACTATCTCTTCCACTATTTCATCCACATCGACAGAGTGTCCAACGTCATCGCTCTTACTTAAATCCGGCCAAATATTCTTCCATACTCCTTTCAAAGATCTTTCTGTTGCCTCATTCCAAGAAAGGCCTATGTTTTCTACAGCATCCACGATGTTGTAGTTTTTCCAAAATTCTCTTATGGACTGGTTCTCTTATCCGTCTGTTTTTTCAAACATTTGCTTAAAGGTTCGCCCCATGTAATAAGCCTTAAAATTTGATATTACGCCTTGGTCCATTGGTTGAATTAAGGCAGTTGTGTTAGGCGGCAAGAAAACCACTTCGACTGGAATGCATGTTGTTAAGTCTGATAAATTTGTTGGGTGGCTTGGAGCATTATCAACAGAAGTGCTTTTTGTTCAAGTTTTTTAATTTCGCAATAACGTTTAACAGACGGGCAGAAATGTTCAGTGAACCAATCCTGGAAAATTTCCGCAGTTATCCATGATTTTTTATTAGACTCCCAAATTACAGGTAAAGTTGATTTAGATATGCCTTTCATCGCTCTTGGCTTTTTGGAATGGTAAATTAGTAATGGTTTTAATTTAAAATCTCCGCTTGCGTTACCACCTAGTAGAAGGGTTAAGCGATCTTTTGCAGCTTTAAATCCTGGTGCCCGTTTCTTTTCACGGGATAGAAATGTTCGTTTCGGCCTTCTTTTCGAAAACAAGCCTGTTTCACCAACATTAACAACCAATTCTGGAGGATAGTTTCCTTCTGCAATTATTTTTTTTTAAATATCGCTGGAAATTCAGCCGCCGCTTTTGTATAACCACTTGCTGCTTCTCCTGTAATCTTTATGTTGTGAAGGTTATTTCGATGTTTAAATCTATTAAACCATCCTCGACTAGCAATGAAAGTTTCACTTCTGTCAATTGTCTCAGCCTGAATGTAATTAAAAATTATTCTAGCTTTTTCCATTATGATAGATTGGCTTAATGTCATATTGCGGTCAATTTCGTCGTCAATCCATATAGACAGTCGTTTTTCCATTTCCTCTATGATATTATTTCTAGAAGGGGTAATTCTAGTTGCAGAGCTTGACGTAGTTGCAGTTGTCGATGACAGTATTTTTTCTTTATTCTCCATGATGGTCCTTATTGTTGAAGTTAGCAAATTCAATGAAGCACTAATTAGAGTTTGACGTTCACCAGAATCTAATCTTCTAATGACTTCCATTTTAGTTTTGAGTGAAATGCTTTTTCTGGTTGCTTTCTTTTCTTTTTCATTATCACCCATAGTAAAAAACTAAAGATCAAAATATTTGACACTGTAATATAATATAGTATTAAATATGTACATTAATACCTACTTACAATAATGTCAACAAATGTTTCTAATAATAAAAATATGTCTGTACAATACCGCACCAAACAAGAAATACAAGTACACTCTTTCGGATATGTATTTGAAACCTATCGCTGCATAATATTTCGGGGAATCCCCGGGTTGAAATAAAAGAGCGCTAAACCAAAACAGCGCTAAATGAAACAGCGTTAAGCGGGGTCTTACTGTATAAGTGAATTATATGACTATTAAAATTTGAAGCTTAAAAATATTTTTCTGAAAAACTTATTATGAGAACAAGTTATATATATATACATATATTAATGAACCGAACCCTTTAATCGACATGAATACTGGCGAACCGACCGGTCGCCAAAAGCGTCTAGTTATAATTAAAAATTTAATTTGTAGATTAAAAAATTAATATCATAGAAAAATTTGAATAATTTTATGTAAAAATTATTTTTGTGTAATAATATTTTCGAAAAAAACACAGATAATTACACTTAATTTTTAATTAATTAAAATTAAAATAAAAAATTTTGCGAATCTAAACCATTTTTGAATCCACTTGAATACCCACACAAAAAATGTAATGAAAATCAGTCCAGCCGTTTAGGAAGAGTTCAGTCACATACACACGCACAGAAGAAGAAGAAGAAGAAGATGTGTGTGTGTGTGTGTGTGTGTGTGTGTGTGTGTGTGTGTGTGTGTGTGTGTGTGTGTGTGTGTGTGTGTGTGTGTGTGTGTGTGTGGGTGTGTGTGTGTGTGTGTGTGTGTGTGTGTGTGTGTGTGTGTGTGTGTGAAAAGTGGGGTGTGTGTGTGTAATTTAATCCAATTATTTTTAAGACGTGCAAATACAATAAATTTTATTTTCTATTTTAATACGATTCATATCTTCAGAACTTTTTTAGATATATTTAAAAGATGTTTTAATAAACTAATATTTAATACAAGATTAAAGTAAAATAATAAATAGGGTATTATTTACCTTATACAAAGCAAGTTTTGTACTTCTATACAAGTTATAGCAGTGAACAAACAAAAATAATTGTTTAGAAGAAAATTATCTTGTGGCCTTGGTAATAGTTTGAGATGATTAATCGGAGCTGAAGGGTTTGAGAGATTTTACAGCCATAAATTTATTTTTTCTCGGCCATAAACTTATGAGGGTGAGCCTATTTCAGCCATATTTTTAAGAAAAGTGGGGTATTATCTGTTAAATGTTTACAGTGTACAAATAAGAAATTGCTCTATTTGCTTTATAGTAGTAGGCACAAAAAGAAGAGTAGAAAACTCAGTAAACTATGTTTTTTTTATGTTTATATTTTTCTAACGCTAAATATATAAATTAAAGAATATAAATATATTTGAATTACCGATGTATATATTTTTTCTAACATTAAAATACCCAAAAAAGAAAAAAAAATCACAGAAAGATTATAAGTATAATTTGCAATTCTTCAAAAATATATTTTATGTTCTTTTTTAAATAAGCAATTCTTTTGGAAATTAAATAAAGTCGTTTAGAAATGAAATAAAAACAAATTTTAATCTCAAAAATTTTATTTGTGTGTTCTCTACTCATCAAATAGTCTTCAAACCCTCGTCCAGAAATTGCTAATATCGTGATAAAATAAAACATATAATCTTAATATGAATGTAGTCATTGCAGCTTTGTATATATGTCATAGATCTACAGAAATGAGTCGAAGTAAATTAAATCTTGTTTACTTATAATTTGAAAAAAAGAGAAAACTTTTAACTTTCCAAAGTAGGAAAGTTATTCGCAGAAATGTTACCGTTTTTCTGAAATAACTTTGGATCGAATTATTTCAGCATAAAACATTTTCATATCATCTTAAAATTGACTTTTCTTTTAAAGATTAACTTTTAAACTTTTTCCTTTTTTAAGATGCAGTTTCATTTCCTTGTAATTTTTATCAGATTATTGCCAATTTTTTCCTAATTTAAGAAACAAGTAAGTAATTGCGAATGATTGTGAGTAATAATTTTTATCGGCATTTTTTTTAAAAAAATAATTTGTTTCAGTTGATATTCTGATTTTAATTTAAAACACGAGACGCTCAAAATATGTAAAGTAAAATGCATATTATAATATTTTATAAAGATTGATTTTTTTTTTATTTTAAAACTATTAGCAACCAACTATTTTGCTTGAGAGTAAAGTAGGATGTTTAAACAAGTAGTTTAATAACGAGTGCACACAGAAAACGGAAATAAACAGAAATTTACAGATCATTGTCAAGGCATCTCTCTACATAAATTCAAGGACGTATTTCTCTCTCCCTTTTATCCTTGAAAGAATCGTCGGAAACCAACATCTCTTTCAATGCGACAAGTGTGACTATTTTCCGCATTACTTTTGCAATTCCTTCTCCCCCCTTTTTTTATGATCGCAGGATATGTTCTCTATAGAAGGATGGAGGATAGAAGGAAATTGTTGAATTTGGCAGCCAACTAAACATGAACAAGTCCTCACTGAATTGCAAGCACTTAAATCTGGGAACATGAAATAAATAAAGAAAAAAATATTCTGAAAAAAGTGTAAAATATTCTTTATTTAAACGAATATTAATTTTATTTAGAATCTGTTCAAGCAGAATATCTTTATAGAAAAATGTATCTGCACTACAAAAAAATTATCTTGGCTACTCCTAAAGTTCTAAATGAATTAACCTAGATTGTAACCTACTCTACCTATTCGATAATCTGGTAATACAATCACCAATTCAAAAGCCTAAAAGAATTTTTAAATAAGTAATGTAATCAAACAAACGACATTACTATATCTTCCGAGCCGTAGTAGGACAGATGCGTACACTTATTGTGCGTACCAGTCGTAAAACTGTCAATCAACGGTCTTGTTTCCAAGGTGGTTTTGTTACTGTAAAGGATCACTTCTAGAAGAGGTTGCAACATTTTAAACGCTATCTTAAGTCAGATTTGGCGAAAGTTGCATGATGTTTAACTCAATTTGGAATACTTAATGACTTATTGTTTAATACAGTATATTGCATTTTAAAATTCATTAAACAAAGTTTCCACTTTGTTTCCGATGAAACATGAATTGCTTTTAAATGAATTTATTCAAAAATGTATTGTTACAAGCGGGAGAGCAGCATGAAAACTCGCCAAAGATGGCGACGTTTGGCGAGGAGCCTCGCGCCAGCTTGATTGGTTTGGCGAAAGGAATAGTCTAGTAGCCGCTAGATTGTGCTCGTTGTTTTGAGAATTTCCACGAGATTCAGCGCACGCGCTTTTTCGGCTATATAAGGACGAGTAGCCGGAGTGAGTTAGTTAGTTGTCAAAAATTTCAGAAATCGTTAGCTAGTGTTTTCGTTGAATTTCAAACAGTGTTGTTTTAAAAGGATGCAAGAATTTGAATGAAAATTCTGCTCGACCATGGACGAGAGTGGTTGTCAGGATGTTAGGCTGCGCGACCCGGAGCCATCGACTGATTCTGACTTGAGTGTGAGGAGCAAAAACCGATGTTTCGATCCGTTAGAAGAGCTATCGTTGAAAGATCTGATTGCTAAAATAGATGCCATCTGTTCGTGTACAAATTGCATAAATGCAAGAAGCATTGCCGCTAGTATTTGTAGCAAAAACTCTTCCCTGAGTGCCCATTGATTTGCAGCTGAGAAGGGCCAGAAATCCTGCCGCATCGACAAAGATCAACTCAACAAGTCCATCTTTCATGCCGATAGACTGACAAAGGAGCTGGATCACCACAGACGTGAGTTGATTTCCGTATTATCTTGTGGCTGTTGTAAGGTTAGGCCGGATCTGAATTTTCAAAAATCTCCCAAGAGAAAAACGGCTAATCCAGTAAAAAGCTTAGAACCACCTCCCCCAAGTAGTCTAAATAATCGATTTGATGCCCTGAGTGAAGAGCAGATAGATCCCCCTGAGAATAACGATATTGCTAAGGATAATAATGAAACCGAAAAGCCCCGTAAAATTCCTCCTATCATGCTGAAGCATGTCAAAAATTATAGAAAAATACTAGAAGAAATAAACGAAAAATTCGGTGTCAGGAATAACACCTTAACAAACAGATTTATAAAAATATTTCCCGAAAATGTGGATATGCATAGGGACATCCAGAAATACTGTGAGGATAAAAAGCTGGAATTTTATATCATCCCCCCCAAGACTAAGTGCCCAGTGAAAATAGTTATTAGAGAACTTCCTATTGACTACGAAATTGATGAAATTGAATCAGACCTTAATGACCATGGCTACCAAGTAAATAAAATCACTAGACTCACCCAATATAAAACCAGGAAACCCCTCCCCCTATATCTAGTTGAATTGAACAAAAATGAAATAGTTGACGAAATCTTTAACCTAAAGGAAATTGGATATTTAAAAATAAATGTTGAGAGTTACAGGGGATGGAATTCCGTCTCCCAGTGCTATAATTGCAATCTTTTTGGGCAAGTCTCCAGTAATTGCTCTATGCTACCAAGGTGTTTAAAATGCGGCTCGGCTCATCAAACTAGAAATTGTGATCATAAAGAGAAAATAGAGATGCCTAAATGCATTAACTGCGAGGAAATTGGACATACGGCCGCTTACCGAGGTTGCCCCAAATTCCCCAAAATTCAAACCCCACATCAAAATAGGATCAACTTTTTTAATTCAAATTTCCGTAGGCAAAATGTCTCTTATGCAAATACACTCGCTAATATTCTAACCCAATCTAAAACTCATACCCCCGCTGTATTCGAGCAAATAAATCTACCCACCCAGGACGACTTTAAAGAAATGATTAAAGCCCTGCAAGAAATTAAAAAAGTCTTCCTATTGTTCCCCAATTTAATTGAAGCCGCAAAAAAAAGGAATAGTGACCAAACAACTAAAGTTTTAATTCTGTTCAACGCTATCTGTAAGTTGGTCAGCCCCTAAACTGTTTCTAAAATTCCTGAGCCAAGTCTTTTTTACTAATTACCAACAGCCAATAGTAATACAGCTTTTCTTCTCTCACTAAGCCCTCTCCCTGCTATGCAGATCAACAGTCTATGCCAGTTCTTCATCTACAACGCTCAAGTCAACATCTCCCAAGATCGAGGATAAGCCCCTGGCGGGGCTAGGCGCCTCGAAAACCAACCTCATAAGTGAGTTAGTTAATTGAGAGTTTGCTCTGAAATAAAAAGCGTCTCGCTGGACTAAAGGATTTGTGAGCTGTGTTTGTGTTTGCTGTTAACGCTGTGTTATTGAGCTTGCTGTGATTTACTGTTGCTGTGCTATACGATAGCTGTTTTGCAGTCTGTTTTTATCGTGCGTAAGACTTACATTTACGCTGTAATTGACTGTTGACTGCTGGATTGTACTTATCTAAAATTTTTACTTTATCAATTATCCTGTAAATAACTGTAAATAGCTGGAAATAAATTTGTTTGTGTTGTCCTCAACTAAAGTCCATTCAATCCGAACCCGATAAGCTAAAAACGTAACGACTGGTGTCAGAAGTGGGATTGAATGGTGAAAACTAAAGCGATGGAGGAAGCAGAGAAAACAAAATTCGAACGGCTTTTTGCTTTCATTAAAGAAATGGAGAAGAAGATAGAACAAGGGCAAGAGAAGATGGCGAAGCAGATAGAGCAAGGGCAAGAGAAGATGGAGAAGATAGAACAAGGGATAGAAGAAGGGCAAGAGAAGATGGAGAAGAAGATAGAACAAGGCCAAGCTATCAATGTTGAAGCAATCAACACCAAAGTGGATGCTTTGGCGGAAAAGGTTCAAGAGAACGAAACAAAGATTCAGAATATCCAGCAGAGTTTTGAAGAGAAATTTTAAAAAATGGATGAAAGATTAAAGAAAGGGGAAGGTGTACAGGTAAAACCTGAAAACCAATCCCCGAATGTTCGAGAATCTGGCATAGCTCAACCTGTGCCTGTTATTCCTAAATCAAGCATTAAAGTGTCGACTTACAATGGAAAAACATCTTGGCAAGTCTACAAAACTCAATTCTCCATCGTCGCAGAAGCCAATGGTTGGGATCCAGTCACGAAGGCTCGTCAACTGGCTGCATCACTACGGGCTGAAGCTGCTGATATTTTAAGAACTGTTCCCGAAAATCAACATCTGGACTTTGAGGCTCTTTCAAACGCTCTGGAGTTGCGCTTCGGAGAAAAGTGCCTCAAGGACTATAGCCGTCTTCAGTTAAAGACCCGGCAACAACGATCGAATGAAAGCCTGCAAGAGCTTGCAGCAGATGTAGAGAGGCTCTCCCATCTTGCCTTCTCCGACTGTCCTGCCGAGGTACGGGAAACACTGGCCCTGCAGTATTTCATCGACGGTGTGAGGGATCCAGAGATACAAAAGTCCCTGCGAATGGCTGAATTGAAGGATTTAAAATCAGCTTTGGTTTATTCCATGAAATTTGAAGCAGCTCAGCAAGCTTCACGGAGGGATCGCCACTCAGTAAGAGGTGCTACGGTTCAAGATGCATCGGATCCTTCACTGAAAAATCTATTTGAAATGATGAAAACAATTTTCCAGTTTATCCGGAAAAGAGGTGAAAGGTCCAACAAACATGGCCAGAGAACTGTGAAATGTTGGAAATGCGGCGAAGAGGGCCATGTTCGAAGGAACTGTCCAGTCTGCTTAGATAAACGGGTTAAAGACGCTTCTAGAAACAACCAGGAAAACCGTTTTAGAGTTTTACAGATATCGTCCAGAGGCGGCGGTGAAAATGGTGTATTTGTTGAAGCCTTTGTCAATGGAATTCCCTGCCGAATGGTCGTTGACACAGGAGCCAACGTGACCATCATGCGTAGAGATGTTGCAGAACAACTCAGAAGGAAAATTTTCTGGACACCGTCCTGCGTCACCCTCCAAACCGTCACTGGTGAGAGAATCCCAATTATAGGGAAAATGAATATTGAAATTAGATTTGGGGATGCTACTTATGACCATGTCGTCTACGTAGCGGAAATTACAGATGATTTCATGCTTGGTATGGACTTTCTGAAGAAGTATGACTTCGTAATTGACTTTAAAAATAACTTCCTACACTCCACATCAGAAGTCGTGACTCTTTTCCATTTGGGATCTGGATTAGGAAATGGAGACGCCTTGTCAAGAAACCCTGCTCTGAGGGTTGTCGCAACTGCTCCTCTGCGGAAAAGAAATTTGGGATTGATACATCAACTGTGCGCCAAATCGCAGGAGCCACTCCATTTCAATCTGATCCCTGGAGTGATGAGGAGGTTCGGAAGGAACAAAGAAATGATCCTGACATTAAACCGATTATAGAGTTTATGCAATCAAGCAATTCAAGGCCTGAATTGCAGGACAGTTCAAGCCTCAGTACTGGAACTAAGCGTTATTGGGCTCTCTGGGATTCATTCAAAATTAGAAATGGTATCTTGTATAGAAAACGGGAGTCCGAAGAAGGGAAGTCAGTTAAGTGGCAACTTGTGTTTCCCCGATCAAGGATAAATCAAGTATTAAGGAGTTACACAGCAGAACTGCAGGTGGTCACTTTGGAGTCATGAGGACAAATCGTAATGCCCGGGAGCGTTTCTATTGGAACAACATGAAAGAAAATGTTCGAGAATGGTGCAGAACATGTGATGACTGTAACGCCCGTAAACGACCGGAAACACGCAGTCGTGATAAGTTACAGCGATATAATGTAGGTGCATCATTTGAGAGGCTCGGCTCGGACATCTTGGGACCTCTTCCTCGGACGAACAATGGAATTAGAAAAGAACTCCAACCGCCCTGTGATCCTCAGTTCGGGTGTCCACCGGATACGCCTTCTTCGCCTGTGGATTGCGGTCAAGACCTCCAGGCCCGTTTAGAAGACGTACACAGGTTTGCCCGAGATCGGATCAACATAGCGACGGAGAAGATGAAGACCAGGTACGACATGAAAGCCACCGGACAAGAATTCAAGGAAGGTGACAAGGTATAGTTCTGGAACCCGATTCGACGAAAGGGACTCTCTCCGAAGCTGCGATCTTCCTGGGAAGGCCCTTATACAGTCCTGAAAAGACTGAATGACGTCGTGGTTCGAATAAGGAAGTCACCGATCTCAAAACAAAGAGTAGTACATTACGACCGGCTAGCCCCTTATTATGGTGACTTGTCAAATAATTAGTAGAAACCATGGTTTCCTCATTTATGTAAATATGACCTGTATATTTGTAAACAGTGTTCTTTATGTTAATTCTTTTTCAATGATTATGTCCTTAATTTTGTGTGTATGGTATTGTTACTTTTGAGTGTCTTCTGCTCGGGGTCTGTACTGCCCGGGACGTGCAGTCCTTGAGGAGGGGGCAATGTTACAAGCGGGCGAGCGGCACGAAAACTCGCCAAAGATGGCGACGTTTGACGAGGAGCCTCGCGCCTGCTTGATTGTTTTGGCGAAAGGAATAGTCTAGTAGCCGCTAGATTGTGCTCGTTGTTTTGAGAATTTCCACCAGATTCAGCGCACGCGCTTTTTCGGCTATATAAGGGCGAGTAGCCGGAGTGAATTAGTTAGTTGAGAGTTTGCTCTGAAATAAAAAGCGTCTCGCTGGACTAAAGGATTTGTGAGCTGTGTTTGCGTTTGCTGTTAACGTTGTGTTATTGAGCTCGCTGTGATTTACTGTTGCTGTGCTATTCGATAGCTGTTTTGCAGTCTGTTTTTATCGTGCGTAAGACTTGCATTTACGCTGTAATTAACTGTTGACTGCTGGATTGTACTTATCTAAAATTTTTACTTTATCAATTATTCTGTAAATAACTGCAAATAGCTGGAAATAAATTTGTTTGTGTACAGTATGATAAAAATCAATCAAAACAGTATGATAAAAATCAATGAATTTCTTCTCATATAAATACTGCATCCAATTCGAAAAAAATAATCTAGATTTTAGAAAATTTATTTCTTTACGTAAATTCCACGATTTGCATTAAACAAAAGAGTTTTGTTTTCATTAGTTTTGATTTTGTTTCTTCTTGATTCATTTGTTTAATTCAATAAGTTCGAACACTGAAATCTATGTTATTTAAATACAAGTTGTTTATTAAGTTTGAAGTATAAATAAATGAGGTTAATATTATTGAAATGATTTGTAAAAAGGAACTAAATACAAATACAATTCTTGAAATACCTTAAGTATTAAGAAATGCTTTCATCCACGGATGTTAAGTTTCCATGTTATATAAGTTTTTAAAAAACCAGCTTTACAGTGGAAGCGCCATTACAAATTTAAAATTTTCTGCTTGTCATCGTATATTTAATTTCAAGGTTGTATAAATTTTTTTTAATATGTAATCTGATAAAGATAAATTATTTGTTCATTATATTACTTCTCATTTTTTATATAAGATATCTGTAGGAGATGTTAGCTGAATTCAAATGTAATTTTCTTTTAGATGTACTATTTAGTTCTCCATAACCCAAATCTACCGCTGAAAAATAACCAGAATAAAAAGTGATTTTTACATAACTATATGCATTATATATTCTTCAGAAATTTTAAAGAAATATCCAATTATTTCCGATTTTAAAAAAAATTAGAGCCGTTTTAAACTTTACAGGAACCCTCAGATAATGCAAATCTCGAAACCCTTTTCTCACCATAGATTTAATTTCAATGCTGTTGCATTTTTTTAAAATATGTACTCTGATAAAGACAAATTATTTATTCATTATAAAGCCTTTCATTTTTTATGAGATAAATTATTTCAAGTGCACTTTACATCAAAACAAGGAAAAATCTATAGAAGATGTTACCTGAATTAAAATTTAATTTTTTTAGATGAATTACTTATTATAACCCAAATCTACTATTGGAAAATAGAATAAAACATGATTTTTACATTACTATATGCATTGCATTTTCTTCAGAAATTTTAATTTTTTTATTGTTCTCATATGTAAAATAAGCCATTAAAAATCATAATGAATAAAGTGATAAACTCTTCAACAATATGCATCTACACTTCTATTGTAAATTTCTACTGTTTCACTATGCTTTTATTCCATATTTCAAACAATGTAATTAATTCCAATTTCAGAAAAGTTCACGATTTTTTAAAGCTTTCGGAGACTCAGATACAATAAAAATCTCAAAGGCCCTTTTTCCCTCCAAATTTTTTATCTATTTTAATTCAATTTTTATTCAACAGTTTTAAATAGCAAATTCTGAAAAACAGCAGGAGTCCTTTGTAAAAGTCAATTTCAATATTTTACATATAAAAAAGTGCACATTTAAAATAAAAAATTAACTTTATGTAAAATAATAAAAAAAAGAAGACAACTTCTCTAATACTCTCTAAATAATATTGTAAAAAGAAGGAACATTTTTCTAAAATTGAAACTCCAGATTTTTTAGAATTATAAAATAGCATAATAAATACATTGTAAATGTAATTAGGAATATTTCTAGAATTTAATTTCAAAAATAAATTAAATCAGTGCTTGATTTTGACTTGAACAAATTTGATTGCATGACTCTCTGTCATTAAATGAAAGTATATAATTAAACAGCTTTCAAAAACTACTAAACGTTTTAAAGAGCTGAGGGACTCCTTAGCAGTTGCAATCTTTGATTACTTAATAACCTTTACCTTAATACCTTTTTTCTCCCTTTTGGTTAGAATTATTTAAATAATCTATTTGGACTATTGGCATTACTGCTTCCTTATTGTAGATTCAAATCTCTTGGAAATTTAATTATATGTATTAGAAATAACTTTAAAAGCTCGTTCCGATGTTGCCATAGATTCGGAAGTTCTTAGACAACTATTTTTCGTGAAAACAATGCGCATGGTTCAGATATTTTGTAATAGAAAAGTCTGGTGAGTTCGCAATGAACCCATAGTTTGCAGAA
>JAOUZG010041477.1:587576-624614 GCA_026289955.1 Argiope argentata | reverse complement strand
TTATATCATTAAATTTTTTTTAATTTTAAAATGTTGTAAAAATTATTTTTATTGCAAAATTTTAGAAAGGTATCATGGGAAAAAAGTCATTATCTCTGTTAATTTTTCGTTAGTTAAAATTTCAAAAAAAAATCTTTTTTTTTATCTGATTTGTACAGGGCCATTACATGCACACAAACACAAAAGTTTTTTCTTTGTGCTTAAGCCACAAAATTCAATTAAAAGACCAATACCTTTCCTCGCCAAATACTCTTGCCAACAAACAACATAAGTTTTAACAAATCTAGACTATTAACTCCCTTCCCCCGTTCTTTACAAAGAGCTACGCATGATTTATTATACCTTTACGACCTGTACGCAAAGAAGTTGTACGCATCTGTCATACAACCCTTCCGAGCTCGAGTGCAGAAAACATATAAAGTGTGACAAATATAAAGAGATAGGATTTTTTTTTAAGATCGAAGGAGAAAAATTTATAACTTTAATATCTAGTAAATATTGAAGTTCTTTCGCTTTTAAATGTCATAGTAAGCTATATAAAATGCGTTTATAAAAAATGTGCTATTTAACATGTAATTATATCTATGCGCATATTTAGATTTAAAAAAAATATTTTTATTTAAACTAAATTTTATTCAAAAGCAGTTGAGATATTGAATTTGCGCTGCCTAACTTTTATTTTTAATAACATGTTCTTGTAAAATACTTTTCACCTTCAGAGCTATTGTAAATTAATATTTTCAAAATAATATTGAAATTGAATCTTGTCATTTTGCCAAGATAAATCATTTCTCGGATTCCTCGTATAAAATTGTGATTCTAAGATGGATTTTAAATTATTATATTATTTAAATTATAAATATTATTTGCCCCACCTACATCCCGAACCTCTTGCCAACGGAAGGGGAACAAACTGTCACCGACGAGGGGGCAATCTCCCCGCCGCACACACACTTGTGTCCACTCGACCCCGATAGACGTTCTAGTGTTAAAAGGGTTTTTACAACTGAAAATTCATGTAGCTCATTTCTAAATTATTCGGACTAGCATGCAAGCTTATTTGGAAAAAAAAACGCATTAACTTTAGTATGTAATATTGCCTTTTGCTTCAATCAGCAATTGAATTTCTGAAACAATTATGAAATCTAAATTTTACTCAGCTTTTTAATCATCGGAATTATATTCAAAAAGTATTCTTAACAATCCAACCTTTAATCAAATAATGCTATCACCTTTGCTACCAAATCTGATATGCAATGAAATTTTGGACATCAATTTAAGACAGTAATCAATTTTATTTTTTATACCAATCAATTTCAGAGTAACCTTAGGTGCTGAAGGACATATTTTTTAAGATACATTGAATTAAATGGTCCGAAATCCCTGCTTTCACTAAGCAGTGATATGAAAATTTTTAAAACTTAACCAGTTTTTATAACAAAAGAGTAATACTTTTTTAATGTAAAATTTAAGAGTCTTCAAAACTTTTTATTAAATATCACTATCAGAATATAGGGTTTATAAAGCAATTATAAATTAGCAAATAATTAGATTATTTATTGGCTTAAACTACAAAAAATGTAATAATGGCTTACCTACTTTTTTCAGATGTGTATTCTTATTACTAAGGATTTTCAATATAATATTTTATCCCAATTAAAATGGGCTTTCTATTTATATTGAACTTCATTGTCTTTAAATAAAATTGATTCACTGAATTAATATTATGAATAATTTAAAAAGTAATAGGAAACTTTTCCTTGCATATATTTTTCTTGAAAATGTTTCTTATTTATTTCATTTCAAACTGATATATGCTGAAAATTATAATTAACTATGTTTAATTTGTGATGAGAGTTATTTTAATGATTTAATTTATGTTTTTATTAGCTATACGGTGATGAAAGGTAAATTTTTCATACAAGTGATGCCCTTGTATAGATTAAACTTAACTTTATCTTTGTTTCATAGTAACCGCTTTTCGAGATCAGTTGGTTCGTCGAACTTTTTGCTGACTAAAATTTTCAAATATACATTTTACTTAGCTTCAAAACTTTTAAAGCGAATCGCGTTAGTAATAATATTGCAGCAATTTTTTGCAGTTCTCTCCATTATAATATTCATTCTCTACCTCCCTGCCAACTGTCTTAAAATATAAACTTTATCAGATCTTGCCTTGAAAATATGAATCTATCTTTGTATTTAAAATGCCAATCCCTGCAATATTGTATTAAATGTGACTCATAGAATCGAAGATTTTAATTAAAATTTAAAATTCTACAATTCTGCTGAACTCATCAAAATTAAATGACGTCATATAAATACAAATGTTTTAAAACAGATTATTTAGTTTTATCCAAACCATTTTTCTGCTAAATGTTTATGCCTCTTATTCACTATTCATCAATTATTTATTAAAATGAATATGTGTATATTAAAAGATGTTTGCCTAAACTGAAGCAGAGTTATTGAATTAATAATACAGATAATATGAGAGCCACTAAAGTTTTTTTTTCTTGCTCTTCTATTGGTAAAATATCCAGTTTCAAATTTATTCTCTTACATACAAAAGCACTTTCATAATTGCTTTTCTACCGATTTCGATTTCAATGAGAATTGAATAAAACGCTTTTATCAGTATGATAGCAACACGTTGGAAAAATGTAATTTCTTTAAGCAAACATAAAGTGAAAGTACAAGTTAAGTTCTATCTTTATTTTTTATGAGCGTAAATTATGTGTATAGTGTTGGAAAATGAGTTTAAAGTTTTTTTTATTATTATTATTGGTTAATATTTTTTGTTTGTTAAAAATGGATAGTAAAATTTTATGGCGAAGTAATAGTTATCATGGAAAGAAATTATTATTAAATTCTAAACTAACGCATTTTTTGCACTATATTTTCAAATGTTAGCAGAAAAAATTGTAAGAATTTTATTTTTAATTATCCAAAATTCTAAAAATGTAGTAAGACAATTCCAATGTTCTTTATCCTCCAAAATTAAAATAATTTAAATGTTAATAAATTAATGGAAGAAGACGCAACATGCATGTTGAAAAAGGCCAAAACGTGTATAAATAATCATATATTTAGAAAATATTTTTGATTAAATTTGTTAATTTTTGCCTAAATGCTTATGCGGTTTGGTAGTTTTCCCGCTCTTAAGCGCCCTTTTCCAAAAGCCTTGCTATTAAAATTCTCTTCCATGAACAATTAAGTGTCTAGTAAATTTGATCATAATTGCACGGCACCAATGGTTAAAGGGGCACATATAGTAATGTTTTAACTGGAAGTACTATGACGAAAAATGAGAAGTTAAAAAAACGTTTATTAAAATAACCAATTAATATGAGTGAAATGTGCTCCAAATAATATAATAAGGCCATAAAAAATAGATCAAGGGAATAAAATTTCATACATGGAACTCAAACTAAACGAAGTATTAAGAAAATTAGAAAATGATACATGAACATAAAAGTCTTAAAATTTCAGAAATATGTCAAATTTTACTATGAGAGAATTACTGACAAGGATTAACACAATTAAAAAGTAGTATTAAAAGGAGAATTACAGCATGCACACATTAATGGTTTTGATTTTAATCTAAATATTAAAAATAAATTAATTAAACAAGTAATTTAATATAAAAAGAGAAACATAGAATCTTCTTAATATTGTAACTAAGATATAGATATGCTAATTTATCTTAAATCACCACAAGTGCTTAATATAAAATTAATAGAAGAAAATAACAGTTCAAACACCCACCAACACATCTACACATCACACACACCTATAATCGCCTTCCCATCAAATCCTAGACTTGCTCGATATGAGAGAGAACTGGGGATCTGGCATGCCAAGAAAAAAAAGACAAGCTTGCAGACAGTTCATAGTAATAGGTACCGTATTTGGCGTGGCATTGTCCTGCTGAAAAACCAACCGAGGGTACTGCAAAAGGAACGCTAGAAAAATAGGTCTTAGGAAGACGTCGATGTATCTCTGTGCAGTAACTGTACCTATAATGACCGTTATCAAAGGAAACGGCACCCCAGACCATAATGCCTTATTGAGAGCCGGTGTGGCGTGCAATAGGGAAAGCAGGATCCTCCCCCCCCCTCTGACCTGGGTGTCTCCAAACACGTCATCCATGATCGTCAGGACACAGTTGGAGTCGTAATTCGTCGCTAAAGACTATACGTCCCCAGTCAGCATCATTCCAACCTGATCAAGCTCTGAACCACTGTAATCAGGCTTGGCAATGTGCAGGCATGAGTGACAGGTGGTGTAAAGGTCACCTCGAGCTTAGAATTTCTGTCTCCGCCGTCTGTGAATGGTCATGGTGATGTTTGGATTCAATGTTTGATGGTTGATAGAGATGAAGAATTTGCTGCTCTTACGATGTGTTGTGGTCCTAGGTCGACCGCTACCATCCTGACTCTGAACTCTGCCATTTTTCACCCATCCTTGCCCGCATCTTCGAATCGCCGCATTCGACTCAAATGACAAGCGATTCTCCGATTTGTCCAACCGGCCTCTTTCAATCCAATGATACGACCTCTGTCAAACTCTCACAGTTGTTGGTAATGAGCACGAACCCTTCGGCGAGGGATTTTTTAAGTTGTCGAAAGATAATCTGAATCGCAATCAAACCGAAAGTTTTAACAACCATTGAAGAATTTCTCATATACATCTGCTGAATGCGCAGCTCCGATGCGCTGGTGATAAGACAATTTATTCATTGGACACCAAAATTTAATGATTAGCACATTTGGCCAAATCACTCATGCATGCGAAATTTCAAAAGAATGGGATGATTGCTTCTTGATGCGTCGATTTTTTTTTTGTTATAGAGTATAGATTGAATGAAGGAAATATATTTGATTATGTTATAAGCATGCAAAAAATATGTGGATATATTTCATTATAAAATATTTATAGATTATTCAGAATTATACATTAAAACAGATATAATAATAGTAACAAATATGTAATATAATAAACCTCTGCTAAGAACATCTTATGGTCGTTTGTTTACTAATGTATATATAAGACTCTACATAGTGTAATATAACTGGAATCTTGGTTTGAAATGTTGATAAAGATTGAAAAAAAATTAAATTTAATGAATGTTCATAATAGGGTTTTGGTAATAAAAAATTATGTTACGGAATATAAATTATCACCGTCGGGTTCGTTTTTACATAATGTAGGGCATATGTTGTCATATGATATAATCAGCAGGCCTCAGTAAAATAACAACGACTACTTAATTGATACACAGAAGATATTAACACAAAGAATAACTATATAACATATAACAGATCAGACGAACACAGGACAGGACACAGCAACAGACAGTAGCCCACAAGTAGCATACGTCTACAGCTCTCAAAGCACAGACAGAATCCAGCAGAAGAGATTTCCTTATAACTTCGTTCTACAATCTCTCCAGACGTCTGAACTTATCACTGTCTCCTCGCTCTAGCTGCCGACTTACCACCACATTCTGGTTACTCCAGACACTGAACGTCGCTGCTTCCACAATAGATAGCACAACTCGATACGGGGCAGTTCCCCCCTCCCTTGAACTAAACATAACGATGGCACTTCGCCGTTGCTACGCTATCCTCTCGAAGACTTGCTACTAGTCTTCTATTCCAGCTCCACCATTCATTTCAATTCCAAATCACCTTCAGCGTGGTTGATAGGGTTGAAGGGGCTTATTTCCGTAATGGTGAT
The DNA here is from genome assembly GCA_026289955.1 of Argiope argentata. Taxonomy (NCBI): domain Eukaryota; kingdom Metazoa; phylum Arthropoda; class Arachnida; order Araneae; family Araneidae; genus Argiope; species Argiope argentata. Next base: position 618,872 of record JAOUZG010041477.1, on the reverse strand, counting down.
CAGTGAAAGACATTGTGGTATTTATTTTGCGTTATTTCCTTCATTTGCTCGAGATTCGGGCCTCGTGGCTGGGAATGGCCTGGAGCTCTGGTGCATCAGTATAAATAGGCTTAATCAGGACTCATTTTGATTGTCTGTCTGCAGAGAGAGAGAGAGGTGCTGGGTATGCTAATGTTTATTTGGGGCTCTTTACCTGTTAGCTGGGATAAGGGTTCCTCATTTAAGTTAGATGATAGTTTTTAATTTAGGACATTTATACAGTAGGGGAGGTGATATAAAATCTATAGTACAATATTCTGGGGTCTATTGATATGAGAGTCTGGATTGTATTTTGGTATATTGTTAACTGCTTCATTTTTTATCAAGGTTATTAAAGGAGTTTGGGGTTAGTTTTTTGATGAATTGTTTTAATGTGGAGAAATTAAGGCAATGGTACATATTGGTATTATCCATGAATGTTCTCATATGACATATGTTTTTATTAAGTTATTCTGTAGTATTTTTATAATTTCTAGGTTTGTTTTAGCAGCATATCCCTGCATCGGTAATGCATATGTTAATACTGGAAGTAAATAAGCAAAGTAAACAGGTATTTTATTCTGCCTGCTCATTTTGGTATTTCGAAAGATTAAAGGGTATAATTTGCATGTTAAGTCTCGAAACTTTTTTGTCATATAAATAAAGTGGGGTTTCCATGTTAATTTTTTTTGTCTTGAATTAAATCTAATTATTGCATTCCTTAGACCATGGGATAATTTGGTTTTTTACCCTTTGCATTCGGAAAATTAATTCGATGCATAATTATTCCATATGCAAGGGCTTGTTTTTTGCTAGAAATTTGTGTGTGTATTTAAAATTAAATTTCTCCGTCTTTTTACTATCATGTAGGTATTTTCAATAATCTAAATAAAAAAATAAATAAATACAACTTCAAAATGATGCACCGTCTTGAATGGAACCGAAGAGCTCGAGCATCGAGTGAAAAGGGCTAATTTTACGGGAGGGAAATTCTTTTTGCTGTTAGTTTTACTTTAAAAATAGGGCTTCGGTTTTACTTGCACTAATCTCAATTTTCAATTAAAAAAAACAATCTTCAAGAGATTTGAGGCGTCTATTTTGCGCTATGGTGATGAAATTTGGGTTTTATTTCTGGCTAGTATTTCTGTGTCATAGGCATATATACACATTATGGTGTTAAATTTTTTGAGAATATCATTAATAAAAAGAAGAAATACTGTTGGTCCTTGCGTTACATCTGCTTGATTATTTTTGGTGTTTGAGTAATCGTGATTAATTTTTATTTTGAAGGATCTATCACTAAGGTAGAATATAATAATTTTAATTAGCTGTGGGGAAATGCTAAATTTAATGAGTTTGTAAATAATGCCATTTTGCCAAACTCTATCAAAAACTTTCTGAATGTCAAGTAGGAAGACTGCAGTTTTTTGTTTGTTTACGAACTCTTCTTCCTTAAATTCTACGGCTCTTAGTATATGGTATGTTGTGGACACAATTTTCCTGAGCTCCGAACTGCTCTGGTGTTAGGATATTATTACCTTCTAGGTGGTTGTTTGATCTATGAAGGATTATTTGCTCAACTATTTTACTGATTGAGGGGAATATATAACAAGACCTACAACAAAACGATTTAGTTGGATCCTTGCCTGGTTTTAAAATTGGTATGACTGCTACTGTTTCCCCTGGAGAGGGAAAATATCCAAGTTTGAGAGTGCTATGGGCAGTATTAATTAAGAAAACTTTGTAATTTTTGGAGAGTGGTTCATTAATTCACACACTTACCCAGTATATTGCTTTGATGGATTCCGACAGATTCATAATAATTAAATACAATAAGAAAAAAAATTCTTTAAGTATTTTTTTTTTAATTTTTTGCATTACAAAGCAGCAAACATGTATTCTTTATTTTAGGAAATAGTTAATAATTATTACTCATTATTAAATATTATTAATAATGAGTAATAATTATTATTAATAATAATTGCTCATTATTTAATAATTATTGCTTATTATTTTAAATTACAATTCAATAACTATTATCTTAAAGAATCTTCAACAAGAAAATAAAGAAACAACAGTTTTGAAATTAGTTAGATTTTATACTCTCAGAGAAGTCTTGTGGGCAGAGAGTGAAAGTATTTTTCATATATGTGACTTCCAAAAGTTTTAATATAGGTTTATATATTAGGGAGTTTCAATATCAGTAGATAATTATTTCATATAAAAGTACGAACGAAACTGAATTTTACTTCACCTGTTTTCTTGTACTTTTATTGCTATCATTGACTTGAGGAAAATTTTTAATTTTTCTTATTCATTGAACTCAACCTTAACATAAAGAAAGTAATCAGCCTCCAATTAGTGAAGATATTCATAGAATAACATTAATATTAGATAGAAACTCTCTAGATAGAATAAGTTTTAAGGTTGTGGGAATAAGACTGCACAAATGGCATCAATCGTGAATTAAATTAATTGCTTTACTTAAAATGTAAGCTCAGGAAGTATTAAAATACTTTATTATCAAGAAGTAAGTATAAGTATAGAAGATGCAAAAATTCTTACCCAAACGGTATTAATTGAAAGATTATTTCGCAATACCGGACAAATGAGACGAGTTAACCTGTTTCTATAAACTTTAAAGCATTATATAGTCTAATAATAAGGTGATCAAGACAATTTGACAACGGACTATTTTTGGTGGCGACAGGAAATCTGATAAAAATATCAAAATTAAAATTCAACTTGTGCATTAAAAAATCAAATTTATGCAAACCTTTTTTTTTTTATTTTTATCTATATTGATCAATAGCAAGATGGAAAGTATTTTCACTCCTGCTCTTCAAGACGGATGTTCGTTTTCATTAACACACTTACTCTTTTATAGTCTTACCTTGTCGATCTTGCAGGAGAAGATGAGGTGATGGACATTAGGATTCTATTGGTTCTTGAAGCGTCTGGGAGTGAGGTGGTTACTACCATTGGACTACGAAAAAAAGATGTTGGTTTTGCTTACATTAAGAGATTAGTGACTTTAGTTTAGATTAAATTAAATAAAGAGTGGTTAATAATTAATGACAAAAAATAAAGGAGAGCAAGTTATCTTTTAATGATGGTAAACAAAATGGGCTTATAGAAAAATATTTAGAGGTCTTTTGGTCATGTGATTAATTGTATACTTAAGAAACTTTATTATTGCATCGTTATTGATTTTATCTATACTTTTTAGTGAGTTTTTTGTTGGAGGAAATCTAGAGATTTGTACACATTTCTATTAAGCATTTACCGTCTCATTTTACATATATTTCTGGATAGGTTATTTTGTTCCTTAATTTTAGGTTTTCTCGGCAGCATATTCCTACTTCATGGGATCCATATGTTTGCAGTGAAAACAAATAGGCAGATTAAAAATTTTATATTCTGTACTCGGGAATGTCGGGAATTTAAGGGAAATAACTTACGAGTTCAGTATCGAAACATTTTAAAACTGTATATAAAATGGAGTTTCCATGATAATTTTTGATTAAGTATTAAGTTTAAATACTTGCATTCTTTTCACCACGAGACAATTTTTATTGTAATTTTAATGAGAGGGGTCAATTTTACAGTTATTTTTAACGAAGAAATTTGTTTGTTTTTTTTTTGTTTCTTATCCAGATGCTGTAGCTAAGTTACACCATCTCAATGAAACCAAAAATTTCAAGGAAGTTCAAAAATAAATTAGGGTTCTTTAAAATCTTGCCAGTAGTAAAGCCCATAACAGAAAATCAGAAGAAACAGAAGAACAGAAATAACAGATGAAATCATAAATGTTTGAACACTTGAAACTTTTTCTAAACTTTTATTTGCACTTAATCCAGTCAATGAGTTTGAATGGTTGCTAATGTGTTGTCTGATTATTATTTAATCTAGAAATAGGTTTACATTACTTTCAGGTATATTCAGCTTCAAACATTTTTCTGATAAATATATTTTGTATTCTGTATCACCCTTACTTGATTTTAAAGAAAATACAGAAGATATTTTTTCTAAGATACCTTTCACTAGGAATGTCACTGGAACGTATTTAATTATAAACTAACGAAGATGTTGTGAAAACTGAAAAAACCCGCTAAAGCATGAGAAGGAAATACCCTAAAGGTGCTGAGGAAGTTAATAATTTCAACTGCTCGTAGTAAAATTTAAGGGCAAAATTAAGTAGATCTTCATTTTCTTTTAAATTAGTTAGATGTGCTGTTCGAGGATTTTTAAGGGTAGGATTTTCAACCATATCTTCCTTATTTTCGAGATATGCAAATAAACTTTCAATTTGAGAATGCAGAGTTACTTTTAATCGTTTGTCCTCATTCATGGAGAAAAGCCATATCAAACTTTGGGAGTTAATTTTTTTTATTATTAAAGAAAATATTCATATTCATTTTAGAATCAATTATGAAATTGGCTTTAATTTCTAAAGGAAGAGAATTAGATTTTAATATGCAATAATGGTTGAATATGCAATAATAATTGTTGAATCATCAATGTATCCATTCCAAAAACTTTTGAATTTATCTATACGTTTTCTTAAATCTTCAAAACAAAAAAAATCTGAGTTTTAAAATTATGTTATTTTTTTTAATCAGATCTTTGTGATTGAATTTCTCGCCGCAATTCACGATCTTTTATTGAAGACAATGAATTTGTTTGAGAATCAGGGAGATAGAGAGGCAAGTTTGGAAAAATGCAAGGGATGGATTTATGTTCCAATTTAAATATTTTACGCTGTTTTACTTCCGTATTACCATCAGTTAGTGTACCGGCATATTCTTTAATAACATCAGCATTTTTGAAGTGATGGATACAAACAACCGATCTAGCAGTTGGAGTAAAATCCTTTCTGAGTATTTTTCAGAGCCATTGTTCCTTCAGATCTGCATCAATGAGTAATTTAAATACTCTTACATCTTCTATTGTAGGAGGGTAATTTTATTTGCAACCTGGTACACAGCAGACTGACGACATTGTTATCTTAAAAGAATAATAAAAAACACCAAATTATTTATTACTTTGAGCAAAGATAATCAATAGATATAAATTTAAACATTTTTTACAATTCCAAAGGGATAGGTTCCAAATAGTTGAGATATTTTTATAAATTAATGCTCTATTTTTCTAATTAATAGTTTTATTTAATTAAAATAATAATTTTATTTTTTTCTGAGCTTTAGAAGCTATCGGCTTGTCTAAAATTATTTTAAAAAGTAAAATATTTCCTAAAAAAAGTTTTTTAAAAAATTGATGCAAGAAATTAAGGAAATAAACTAAAACAAAAAATTTGTTTTTATGAAGTTTAAAAATATTTTATAAGCAAACAAAATAACTTATAACTAAATAAGTTTGTTATTTAGTTATAAGTTATTTTGTTTGCTTAAACTAACTAACTAAATAAGTTTGCTTACACAAATTGAATTTTATTAATTGTTTACCTACCCTTGTTTACACTCTGCAATGAATAAAGAATGTCTAATGCTATGAAACAAGAAAGGATTTTAGGCTTAATGTGTACTTCACATTAAAACTCATAATTTGAAAGAAATCAGTGACATTAAAGAAAAATAAATAGATATAACTACTCACATGATAATCAAGTGTGATACAGTTCTTCTTTTTAGTAATCCAGAGACGATGTCATATAATTTAATGCAAAAAATACTCACAAATCGTCACAATCATAAACGAATGTACGCTAAGGACAATGAACATCAACTAACCAAAGCTGGATACTGGCATCACTTAGTTCAAACCGTAATAGCGAAGATTGGTTTAGTTCCAGGCCTTTAAAACTCTTATCGCTATCTTTGTTCTCGGGGGCCCGCCTGAAGATCGAATGAATTTTAAGAGTTAATTTTGTGACTGTTATAGTTACCACCCCAGCTAACGTGTCCTCACTGCCCACTATACTGGGTGGAAGCGCAATAACATTGAGAGCACCGTAATAAAATAATTTTAATTGCACACTAAATGATAATCAAGAAGTAATTGTCTCTTCCGTACCAACTGGATTTGACTCCAATTCCCACAAATGATCTCATCTTAACTAAAACTTTATCTTATATCCACTCAATTAAATTTACCCCATTCGTTCTTTGGTAATGTAAAACTTCATTCTTATTAAATTAAGCTGGCGCAAATTTATTCCTATAGGAGAAACTTTCACAATTATCAAAAAAAGTTTACTTCTCTCATAATTTACCTATTCTATAGATCTTGAAAACTCAAACTCACTTTACATAGTCAAGAAACATTTCATATTGCTCTGGCCTCATTAAAGATTCAGCGAAATTAATTCTTACCTCTCTTAATTACACACTCTTACCTCCAAAAAATTAAAGCCTAATACAATCGTGTGAAGAAGGTGCAGCAACTGAATAACAGTCCTATAAATAAATAAAAAATTGTAATGCACCCCATACTAGGTTTCGCAGGTCTTTTTATAAATATGCATATGTTCTTACTTAGTACAACTCCACTCAACTTACGCCCCCATCTAGTGGAGAGATAAATAACTAAAATCTAAAGATTTCACCATTCCAGTTCTGTCTGATCAATTTAATAATTTATATGCATGCACATAATTTCTTAAAGCCGAAGTTATGGCTAATCACCTTGAAACACAATTTGAAGTAAATATTTTTGACGATTTCTCAAAGGAGATTACAGTTTCATTTCTTAAGTAAAAATTTCTATAATACCCTTCACCCTATTAAATATTAAAAATTTAAAATCTCTGAATTGATCACTTTTGTCAAAAAGACAAAAGAAAATAGCCTTGGAGAACAATAACATAAAAACATTGACATCGGACAGAAGCTATGAAATCGAACACAAACAACATTAATAACAACACAAATAAATGTTCATAATAAAACACCTCTGAAAATTTTCCCCTACTTTATCAATGTCTTCAACTGCATGTTTAGAATAAATCATTTTATCAAGTATTAGAAAATGTATTCTTCTATATCTTTTAAAGAATACAGGAATGAGAGAATATACCAAGACATCGCCAACTTGAAAAAAGATTAATTTTTAGAAGATATCTTAAACGTGCCAACATAAAAATGCCCATCCACCAAGAATTGGGCTTCGCACCGTTACTCTCAACCACTCATCAACGCCACAAGGTTACTGAACACCCCATATAATGAGAGCATCCCAATTTAACCACTTCTGTAGATTTTCTTGGAATAGCCAATGATTTTGATAAAGTATGGAGTCAAGATCTGATGCACGAATCATTCGCATTTAATCCCCTAATCACTCATTTCAATCACCCATTATTATTTACAATATCGTTAATCAATTGCTTATGAATCAGATACTGAATATTATCCAAAGAAAATTTATTTTTTTGTTTTCACCAGCCTTACAAAATTACCTCAAATCTGAAACCAAAATTAAAATACAGATATTTTTAGACTGTATTCTTTTTTATACTATTATTTAAAATTAACTATTATTTTTATTGTTTTAATATTAAATTATAGGTGTTTTTAGATGTTATTCTTTTGAAAACTGTCCCTTAAAGTTAAATGCTAATTTTATTATGATTATATTTTCATTCCTCGAAATTTTTTTAGAATCTGCATTTCACACATTTTTTCATAAGCAACGGATTATCAGTTAGTTCTCTCCAATAAAAGCAGTTGAGATCCGAAGTTCAGTAATGTCAATTACTTCGTCGAAGTTTTTTTATCCATAATTCATTTGTTTTATTTCTGTTTTTTTTTTCTTAATCTTTATTTTTTATTAAAAGGTAATGACATTTTCCTGAAAATGTCCTTCCTTTCCTGAGTTCCAGAAAATTAAGAAGTTTCTAAGACATCACTGTATAATTACACCATATTAAAAACCCATAAATATGGCTTTATTGAGAATCTATTTTCGAATCTGTAGACCATTTTAAAGATACAAAGTTTTTGTTAAATTTGATGAAACTGTCGACATATTTTGCAAATATTTTCCATCAGTTTCTTGCATTTTAGTGTTAAATTTAGTGAAGTTGTCATCTTCAAGAGCATTCAAAGGCAGCTAGAGCAGATAAACTATATTCTTGGATTATCATACAGGAATATATTTTTCTTAAATTTTTATAGGCTTATCTAATTGAGGAATTATGCTTTAAACACACATGTTTTGTGAATATTACTTCTCGCAATCCTTATTCGTTTTCTTTCTCTTATTCGTAACTACTTACAATGAAAGTAACAACGAAATGAAAGTTTCTGAATAATAATTTAACTGTAAATTAAGGAAACAATGCTAATTGGATGGATGGATTGAAAATATAAAAATATGCACATCAGATTTTTTAAAAAAAAACAATAAGTTTCTTCTCAGAATCCGGAGGACATAAATTAAACAAGACATGAATTTTTTCACAATTAGCTAAAGCTCTATATACTGTATTTTGGAATGAAAAGTATAATCTATTTTATTATAAAATCTTTATTACGTATCATAATATTTAATTATGTACGATTCTTCTTAAAATTTCACAATTTTTTTAGTAACTGATTTATTTATAATTCATAAAATAGAAAAAAAAAAGACAAGCGAATTTTAATTTCAAAAGGATTTTTTTTGCATGCTTATGGAAATATGCTAGTGAAAAGTAGACTAGAAGTCATTTAAACCTCTGATAGTGACGTGTATTTTACGAAAATTTATAATATTGCTGAAGTCCATGGTCCATAATATTACAAATATAAAATTTCTTTATACTATTAAATAAAGAAATCAAATAAATGAATAATAATTATAAATGAAAAAAAGATTTAAAATAAATAAATTTTAAAAGCTTAAAATTTACTTCCTTTTTTATGTTTTCAAATTTAAAAAATTTTCTTTTGACAAAATAATTCAAATTTTAGGTCCATTTCAGGTACTATTTAAACCTTATTGAAATCTAAATATTTTTTGAATTCAACAACAACAACAACAGAAAAGAAATGGTAAATAGTGGAATATTGTTAAAACTCTTAGCTGTCATCATATGAAACAGAGAAAGTATTTTACTCATTAAAACATACGGTGCGAAAGTTTGTTGAGTTTCCATATTTCAGATCGGAAAATAAATATTTGACACTTTGTTTGTATGTTTAGCCGCGTGTTCATTTAAATAAGCAAGGAAACTCCAATTAAGGAAGCAGAAATAACCGACAGCATACATGGCCCACAAAATCAGCAACAATAATAATTAAATAATAAACGCTCTTAGCAGATATAAAAAATTAATACGCGGTAAATTTATTCCTATCAATAAACCACTTCTAACAATTCCCAGCATTTCAAAAAAATATCCGAAGGCTGTGCAACCGTTTTAATTTCAAAAATGTAGAGCGATCGATAGTGAAACCGAAAAGCTTCAGCGAGAAAGCGCGGTTAAGAGAAAAAGGGGGGGGGAGAAAAAAACTGTTAGCAAAAGGATTACTAAAAAAAAAACCACAGCAAGTTCCTTATCTCCACTTTGCTAAAACGGAGTAGGAAGAGTGGTGTGGAGCGTTGCTTAGCAACCGAAGTAAGGCTGGGAACAACATTTTGGAAGAGAAAACAGGACGTCGTAAACATGTTTCTCATTCTAACATCAGATTGAAAGGAAATATGATGCCAAATGATGATAAAAGAGAAAGTGGACTGAAAGGACAAAACTGAGCTAAGTAAAAGGCTTATTAAATATTGAGTTTCCTTTTAAACGAATAATTTTCTGATTCATCGTGTTTAAATGTTAAAATTCCTCTATCTTTATAGCCTTTATAGCCTAAAAAAAAGCTCTATGTGTGTGTGCGCGCGTTGGGGCACTATAGGCCAGTCAGTTTGACTTATAGCTGCCACATTTGGAACATTCATAGCTTGGCGGTCAATATGAGTACCATGGGGCAATTTTTTCGAATATTTAATTAGAATTTTGATTAATTACAAACTAATCAAACGTGTGACGTTTTTCTGCTTTAACTTCCAAAAATATTGCAGAACCAAGCTAATTTTTACATTATATTGAAGAGCCAAATATTATCATTTTAATATAAATAATTCATCCAACTAATTAAATTTCTATTTTTCATGAGTTCCTTAAAAATATTTTAATTATATTTTTCAACATTTTATTTCGTACAAAGTAAAATTTCATTTTATCGAACACGCTACGCTTCAATGACAAAAGATTGACATATTGATTGATAAATTGACACACTGACAAAAACTCAAATTAAAAAAATAAACGAGTATTATTGCAGATTAAAAAAACAAAGGTGTTATTTTCAGCACATGTCTGCATGAAATGGTATAAATATGAAACATGCTATTTTATAAAAAGTGAATGCAAAGAAATGATGTCAAAGATCTTTTACAATATCCATATTATAAATTCAATGTTTCTACAATGTTTAAGGAAAACTTAATTTTAAATATATATCCTTTCAATTCAAAGTCCAAAAACTGATTTTTAAACCTGTAATTATAAAACTACTTTCATTGAATTGTCTAAAAGAAGTAAATAAGTATGTTTTATGTCAATAAGATCTAAGAATTTTCGAATGTTTAACTTTCATCTATGTCTGCTTCTCTGTGAATGATATTTAACAAAATATTCTTGAGTGATTAATATTTTGAATAAAATTATTCACACTGTACTTAACTAGATAAGCAACTAGAATTGACTGTTATCAAAATTTTAATATCACGATTCAATAAAAACGGGTGATTTTAAATCACTACATTGACCGTCTTAAAGATAATACCCTCATCAGCGCAAAGGGTTTATCAAGACTTATTGGCTAAGATCATGAAAACAACTATTCAATTCGAAATTTCATAAATCTATCAGATTTGAAAACAGAAGATAAAAACTTTCATTTTCTTGTTTAAAACTTGAAGTGTCAAGAATATTTCGCAGAATATATCTCCTTAGGACTTCAGGCCTTAATAAAATTCAGATTTCATAACTTTTTGAAATATATTTATAGACGGAAACAAAATAATATATTGCTATTCACGTTATTTAAATCCCTTTGAAAGTAAAACTAAAAACTTAATTTTATGGTGAATCTGATTTTTTTTTATTTAATAGTTATTGAAGTGTTACATAAATCATGAAAATTATTTCGTAGCACACTTAAGACTTAAATGCTGAACGACTCTGTTTTTAGTTCTCATATTGTAAAAAGTGCTTGGTTTTATTTTTTTTAAAAATGCAAATCAAACGCAGTTTAATTATTACTTCTTTCATTTAAAGATTAAAATTTATTGGATCTGACAGAAATTAGAGACCTATCTTACAATATGGCTTTAAGCTTTTATAATAGTAAGAATGAATTATATGACAAAATTTTACGTTTAAAAATATCTGATGAAAAAGCTATTAAAAGACAAGTTATATAAAATATTTAGTTGAAAATAATAATGAAAATTAAGATTGGCAAACCGGCTGGTCGCCAGAGGTGGCTACTTAAAAGTAATTTGAAATCTGAATTCTGTGTTCATTGAGTTATTCTGTGTTCATTGATTCAATGTGTTCGAATTAAATACAATATCTCCTGACTTTCAAATGTTAACTGAATGAGCTCGGGAAAATAAAATTACAGTTTGTAACATTTTTGAGAATTGAAAAATAATTACATGTATCTCAAAAACTCTCTCTTATTGAATCTCTTATCGAAATCTCTTATCGAAAACTGAAAGAATTATTCTGCCTGAAAAAAAGTTTCACAACTTTATAAAAAATTTTAAAAAATTGTCTTTTGAATAATCCCACTTAATTGATTAAATAAGTGTTTTTGGTACCTCACAATTTAGTATTATATTTAATGAATATTTGGTACAAACTTTTTCATTGGTACAGTGAAATTTAAATCCTCTTCATTGATTTCTTAATATTTAATTGTGTTTTTCTACAGATTGAGGAAGGAACATTTTATTTATCATTTATTCATTTCTCTTATGTAATGATATGAGTTTCTTTTCGTTTTTCCTTATATTCTAAAATATTTTTGAGGGAATCTATTAACAAAAAATTCAAATTTTAAGTAATGAATGTGATTTTCAAAAGGAATATATTGAATGTCAACCAAATTTCTTATTAGCATATTTCAATCCAAATAACCTACTTCTTTTTCTTCTATACAGCCAACCACCCCGCCACCAAATAACCTACAGTCATAAGTGCCCATTTAAACTTTTGCGCACAAGTAGCTTGCAAATGGCTCCAGTGAATACAGTATACGGTTAAGCTAATTAGAGACCGGCGAAAGTAGAAAGCCCACTAATCTCCTAACCTCTAATTAGCATGATTTCTGTTTTCCTTCATAATTGTTACTGACCCTGAAACAGCTAGTCCTTCTCAATCAAACATGCAAGAATATGAAACGCTTTCACGCGCATTTCGTACGTCTACCTGATTATCATGAGACATAGGATATTTATCCTCTCGGAGGATTATGTCTCGGTTTAAATGAATCAACATTTTTGGCAAAGTGTTTTGAAGCCTTTTTGGAAGGACATAAAGTTCAGAAAAGCGACATATTCAGGATTATTAAGTTTTTAATTTCTTCCGTGATTCTAAAAACAATATTTTCAGACTTGTTTTGTATCTTTCTAACGTGTGGGTGGGCGTATTGGTGCGGTTCCAGCTAGAAAGCATGAAATATAGTTGCTAACCTGGGCGCAAATTCACTTTAGAGGATAAAAGGAACAATTAAAAAATTTAGTAAGAATTCTTATGAATTTTAACATTTGTTCATGATATTGGCCAAAAATACTATTGATGAATAATCCTTTTTATTTTCAAAATTTTATAAAATTGTCTTTTTAATAAAATTTATTTAATAGTCAATCATATTCTATATTTCGACAATTGGAAATAATTTTTAACTTAATTTTCAACAATAGACTAAGTCATTACCTTGAAGTTTAACCTTTTCGCGTTGTTTGAACTTATGTTTCATGATGCGATTTTCTTCTTTTGATGAAAATTCGGAATTGGGAAGATTCTGCTTAAGATCAATTTTGTTTATCAGACTAAATAGATTTTCAGAGTTTCTTACAAAAAAGGGGCATAAAAACAGATTTTATTAAAATAATATTATCTTAAAATTTGAAGAAATAATAAATTACACATTTACGATTGTGATTTTAATAGCTCTATGATGTCTTGAGAAGGCTCTCCATAGGAAAAATCATAAACAAATGATACAGAAAATTTATAATAAAGAGGAACGGAAATGTGTGTTTGCATTCTGCAATTTAGACCGTTTGACCTAGAGCTACCTAACAGGGCAGGAATATGCACGTCAAAACGACGGTTTTGAATATGTAATTGGAATTTTAATTATTTAAAAATCAAGCAAAAATAAGCATTTTTCCAAGATAATTTCTGAAAATATTGGAACACAAAACTAACTTTTACATTATCTTAAAGTTCAAAAATAATCTTTTCAAGTAACTAATTTTTTTAACCTCTAAATTAAGTTTATGAGTTAAGGTGGATTAGATTTTATCCATTTCCTTTTAATAAATTCTTTAAAAATATCTTGATAGTTATTTCCAATAATTCATTTCTTATAAAGTAAAAATAAATTTTCACCTTAGCGAGCACGTCAAGAGCGAGTGACAAAATTTAACTCTTATGAGCGCGGGGACATCCCTTTGACAAATACTCAATCGGAAGATTAAATTACTTACTGCATACAAAGGCACGCGCTTGCATAAAAAGGAATAAATACAAAATGTGAAGGCCAGAAAACGTATCCTTTGACTTTTCACACAGTTGCGATATTAAGTCCAAAAATCAGAGCAAAAAGTAGTATAAAGTATAAAGGATGTCCGCTCATCAGAGCCCAAACAACTAATTTGCAAGAATTTAGTAATAGACATGCATCTTCTAGCGAATGATCTCAATGAAATGAATTATTTCATTTTATGAAATTGGATTTCATAAATGGTATTACATTTGATTGTGGACTTTATTTTCAATGAGTTATACAGGAAATCATTTTTATAAACGATAGAACTTTCATATCTGTGGGTTCAACTTTATCGAGACGAAGCAAATGAAAGCGCTTTAACTTTCAAATAAATCTATCTATCTCATCTGAATTCTGGAAGGCTTCCAAGAAGATACCGAAATAATTTTTCTCAAAAATTTAGTATGTCTCCATCCTATGCATGCGAGGTTTGAATGCTAAGTTTAATTTTATTCAGTAGTTTACGGTTAGAATTATAATTTTATGAATAGTTTTAATGATGTTAATTATCTTGGATCATTATTGAAGAAATGTATTTATATAACTATATTTATTTATATAACCACATGCATTTAATACAGCTAACATGCTTTTTATCATACAACTGTAGAGTTAATATTATAATTAAAATTTTGTAATTTTCTTAACTGCGTGTTGCATTTGTTTTCAAAATAAAAAAGAATGCCATTGTTCGTTGTTAACAAATATAATTCTACAATTATGAAATAGTCAAAAGGAAATCCTTAAAGCAAAATCAATTTAGAATTTTTTAAATAAATAAAAACATTCTTACTGTGATTTTGTTAAAAGAACATATCGGGTGTTTCAAAAATGACTGGTATATTTGAAAAATCAATAAAAATCAAACGATTAGCGATAGAAATACGCCGTTTGTTGCAATACGCTTGGGACAACAGTAAATTTTTAAGCAGCCAAATTTGCAAAATTAGTTACAATTTCCAAAAACACATGGCTCTGCAGTCTAGAAAAAATCTAAATTGCGATATTTTCCAAATATCACCATTATTAGCTACCTTTTCTAAAACTACTCATTTTTATATTTTGTAAGAAGATAGCATTTCTTTATTTTTATATCATTACAAACTGCCTGCTTTCTCATAATTCCGCAGATTTCACATGATACAGAATATGACAAAGAAAATTGAAACAGAAAGCATGGGATCTCCACCTCCCACCTCTGATTAAGGTTTCCTTGAGTCTCCACACTCGGCGACCTGCTGACGAGATCTCCAAATTTACATGACTAATTCCCTCGTTTCGGTTTTGTTTCGAAGAGTACCAATTAAATGTTATTGGCTGAAGACTTGTACAGTAATCGACAGACAGAGAGATTTTTGAAAGGTCAAATGGTTTTTGTAAAGAAATTAGAAGAGTAAAGAATTGAAGAATTAGTTTTTGTAAAGAAGGAAGAAGAGAAGAAAATTACTGGCGATAGTAATTTTAAGACAACTCCATATGAAGTAATAATTTTATTCATTCTAATAAATAATCAAACCCCATCTGAACGTGCGGAACTCAAATTTAAAAAAAAACCTGAAAATTATATGACTAAGAATATATTTCAGGTATATATAATGATCATAAAAAATAATTTTGTAGCTTTCAACGATATTTTTTTATTTTATTCAAAAGCAAAATCCCTGTACAATATAAAATAAATATGAAAAAAGCAAAATTGATCTTTTTCAATCTAATTTTCTGACGTGCGGCTCAGAAACATCATATTTGGATTTACATTTTATGATAGAAAGTATTCTATTCGATTTGATATTTCATAATTATCTAATAACTGGCAATTTCAATAAATTACGTTATGTTTGGACACAACACGAGCAGATATAAAATATGCATTATAACTTTATGGGTACAGACATGTACTTAGTATAATGATGATTTATTGTTAATTTATGTTTTATATAATTCGCTTCACAGAATAACAATTTTGCAAACGGGCTAATTAAAATAGATTCCTCTTTTTATCTATGAGATCGAATTTCAGCTTTCTGAGTTTGTTTTTATTGTATCCTTATGCACACGGAAAAACTGGCATGTATATAAATTAATATCTTGAAGGAGGTGAAGGAAACCAAGATTTGAGGGTTTCCCAAAATCGGAAGATCTTTTAAATTTTGAATTGCTGCTTTTTTCTAATAATTTCGCACTTTTTGCCTCATTATTTTTTAAATTTGTTTATTTATTTCCTTTGTCTCGCGGAAGAGAACATCAATTTACCTCCTTATAGTGCTGTGTTCTGAAAGGAATTTTTTTCTCTGGGCTTGGTTTGAATAAGTAAACGCACGTATAGGTATTCGTGCAGAGTAATCAAGAACATCCTAGTTTCTTCTAGTTCTTCAAATAATGATGAATCAGCTTAAGAAGTCTCAACAAAGTGCTCCCGTACTATTTTTTATTAAAGGTGTTTTCCTTATCTCACTTACAAGATTGTGGACTCAGGTAAGGCAGAGAGGGACGAACCTTTGGGTTGAAATCCGGTAGGTGTCTACATTATCGATTTCAAAGCTCTTTGCTGAATTTCATTCATCCAGCTGCCTTCATTTCATAGTTATGTTAATTTGCATTTGAAATCAGAGCAGCTGGATTTCGGCTGAATACAGATTGCTCAATGTTCGATAGAGATTTGTAAATTTGATGTAAAGACCCCATACCAAATTTCCTTCGTCTAGCTAAAATTGCTTCTGATCCCTATATGCCATTTAAAGAACGATAAATTAATTCCAGAAATGTGTTTTTTCTTAACTCGTGAAGGTCAATATGGAAATTTGTCAAAAGCTCGACTTCGAATTTCTAGACGATTATGAATAGAACGCGAAAAATCTATAAATGAAAAATATAATTGCATACACTTAAAAATGATTGAAAAGCGGCAGTTCCTCAGTCCCTATACACTTATCCCTTTCGAAAACCAGAGATTTTGTGATATATTCTGGTAACAGGGTACCTGAAGGGGCGCCATCTTTTAAAAATTTCAGTATTATACCATCGGGAATACTTTGATTTAAATACTTGAGACTCGCTTGCAAGATGGAATTTGGGCATGATAGACAAAATGGAATATGAAGACCGGAATAGAATAGCGAGAGAAAGTATCATAAGGTCCAAAATGTTATTAATTCAGATCGGTGGGGATTTTGAAATTATTTTGGGGGAATTAAGTTAACTGTGATATTTCTGGAGCTACCTTATTTCAACGTCGCTATAAAGCAATATCATATTATAATATAACTAATGCAGAATTTTATGAACGTTGAATCTCTTAAGTAGAGTTTGAACGAGAACGAGAGAATTAAGAATAAGCCATCGTTGGCGAACAACAAAGTCATCAGGATAAATGGTTGTCATTAATTTTAATTACATTTCAGATCTAATACTTGACGTGTATGATTTATAAAATAAATTCGAATGTCAAATTATTTCAAGTATCTAATTGCTAAAAATCTTAGAGACGAATTATTTTCAAAGCTATACACCCTTTCCATTTATTGCTTTCGACATCTCTCCTATTAGTGTCTAGAGAAAAAAAAACATCACAGTATTATAAAAAAAACTATTTGAGTAATCTATTTAAGACTGCCCTTTGGCTTTTCACAGTGATGTAATTTTGCTTTCTCAACAGTCATATAAATTTTTCAGCAAATAAACAGAAGTTTTATTCTTTGACCTTTTAGTAACAAAAGAAAATAACACATCTTATTATTTAATAAAATATTAAAAATGACTTGAATTTTGGCTCAAAAATTAAATCTAATTTTGAAAATTATGTACAAGGACATTTTTTAAGTATTACCAAAATTAAAGATTGAATGTTCATTAGTTTCAAATTTAAGATTCTGCTTTTTTGAACATAGAAAACTGAATGGAAATAATTAGTAGAAGTATTGCATTCTACTCTCGTTTGCTTTATCCAATAAAGATTCACGTTACTTTATAATGTAAATAAAGAAACATATAATTCAATAAAACTTGATTTCATTGTCTAGTAATAAGCAGCAAAATGAAAACATATATTTGGGATATACTTTTACCACATCTCATTTCTAGAAAATAAATCTCTGGCACAGGAGTTTAAATGAAAATATAATTGATTTAGAATTAAAGAGAGTCTAGATAACGGATATTTTATTTTACCGTTTAGAATGTGATATATGTATTACATTAGTGACTGTTATTTTGGGTATTTTAACGCATTATTTATATATTTACGCAGGCACATACATACACAGGCATTCACACATCCATATAGTTCGACAACGGAGTGTAAAACTTTTCCCACTTTTGCACATGCGTTAAGATTGGTTTTATTCATCAAAATAGGGGTAAAATGAAGGACTTAAGGTGAGAATGTTTATTTTTAACAATGGAGACTTGCAGTTTTATGAAACGTAAACATTACAGATAATTAGAAATTCAGAAGAAAAAAAAATTTAATCCTCAGTAACATATTTCAGACCAAATTTTTATTTAATGTAAGAAACTTAAACATTAAAACATGAAGAATAAATATTTTCTCTCTTAAAAAATTGGTAATTATATTTTTTCAAAATAATAATGAATTTTTTTATATTAAAAAGTTTATTTATATGTTATTGAATTTTTTGAGAATAGTTTAAGATTAACAACAATGTCTAATCAAAAGTTCATTATATTCAAAATATTTTAATTTCATATAAGGAATTGTTGTAATTATGAAACATAAATATTATTAATATTACCTTTCAAATACATGATATTTTGTATATTTTGATATCAAAAATACATTAAAAACGAATTTTTTATTCAAGAATTATTTTGTATTTGAATATTTAATATGAAATAATTACTAAAATTTTCTTCGTACCATTCCTGAAAGTTTTTTTTTTTTGGGGGGGGGTCATTTGAACTAACCATATGAATTCGAATTAATGAGTTAAAATAAAATTCGTTCAAAAACAACGCAACACTCACAAACATGAGAGAAAAACTGAACTAAAATGTATTTATTGAAGGAAATCCAAAGTCAAAATTGAATACCTGAAACGTATTCATCTTTCCGCGTCTCACTATTTAAAGCAATGGAATCATCGAAATGTGGTAGTTTCAGAATTCGTTGAAGAGCAGTATAGATACATACTAGCCGTCTTTGACGTCCAGCCGGATCGCCAATATTAATGCCCTCTAAAATGTTCAATTAATAATTTATGTAATTTGGTCTTATAACAGATTTTTCAGCAAAATATTTTAAATTTCAAATTTTGATAGTCATATAATTCACTTATACTATTATGCAGGACTTAAGATGTTTTGTTCCTTGAGCTACTCATCTCTCTCTCTCTCTCTTTATCCTTATCACTAAATTTTAATTTTAAATTAAAGAGCAAAGGATGAAATTGCAATCAATATTTACTGAATCCAGGCTTGTCTTTAAATAAAAAGTTTGAGAAGTGAAAGCAGAGTCGTTTGTCATTGGAGCCTTATGTGCACTACAGAATAATTTTTGCAACATTTCAAAGAATTATTTAGAAAAAGTTCCACATATTCATCATAAAATTCAGTTTTTAGCTTTATTTTTAAAAGGATACAAATTCTGATAGTAATAATATTTTAATTTTTCGGTTTATAATATTTCAAAACATTATGCAGTTTAAATTTTAGATAGTCCTTTTGTTCTAAGGAATCATATTCTGCTAATTTTCTTGACACTATAACTTTGGAATAAATAAATGTTTACATCTTTTGAGATTGGATCAGCCCAATTTATTAAGTTTTGAATATTACAATATCAGAAGAAGCAAAAATTTCATAATTTAGGCCAATCACTCTTTAGACAACTTAGATGGTTATTGGTTTCTTTGGGACCAAAAAGTCGCATAATTAACAGTATTTTTAGTCGCATGACAGGTATAAAGTGTCATGCGACTAAAGGCGCTGTTCAATATGATAATAATTTTGGTGTAAAACTTCTAGTATACTGAAGATTACTTACTATATTATTGTCAAAGATCCCCATAGCATATGGCTTACCGTTAGAATTTCTTGTTATAAATCAAGGCCAAATTGTGGTTAAGCAATAGTCTTTCATTCTTATCACCATTTAAAGTGAACATCGTCACTGTCATTATATATTTTTACTAAAGAAAAAAATGAATAAACTCCGTAATGAATAAGAGTAGTGCAAATAATGAAGATAATGACGAGTGGTGAGATTCTGAAGAATCGGAAGAACTAAGCATACACTTATCAGATACTAATAATGAAACTAATAGTAAAATATTATCACGAAGACAAAAATGTGCTAAGCAACTGATAAGTAATTCTAATGAATGCTCAGTAATTGTAGAGTCATTATTAGAAAATGAATTAAAATACTAAATAATGTGGCTAAAATAAAGAAATTTATGGGTGTGCGTGGTGGTAATACCCTGATTTTGTGAAAACTTACTGATCTGAAGTGATTAGGGGCTTTTGACGAAGGTTTGAATATGGACTTACTAATTACAATGGTGTCTATATCAATATTATAATTTTTACAACAATATATTAAAATCATAAAATGAAACAAGTTTTTTTAAATAAAAATTAAATGATTACTTCATGCTCGATTTTTCTTTATTTAATGTTATCGGAAGAAATTATTTGTAAAAACATGTAAGAAGGGAAAATGTTTAAAATCTATAGTTGGAGTTTAACGGAAAATATAATCCACGAGAGGTAGTAAGGGTTTTATTTAAACCGAGAAAAGCATTATTTCTTCTCTTTTTTTTTTGGTAGGAGAAACACTTGATCACTGATATAATAAGAATAAACTTAAGGAGTGATTTTTTAAAACGTTTCTCGAGTTTGAACATCTACACTGCATAAAAATAAACCTTAAATTAAGCTTTTATGAAAATATAAATGCCTGATTGCTTGAAATTAGAATCTCAGATCGGTTTTATCGTGAAATCAATTCATATTTTGTCAAGAACCTGGTTCATTTTTGAAAATGTGGGCGATTTGTAAAAGTACATTCCATTCAGGATTATATTTTGCTATTTCATAATATATGACTGTAAATATTCCACTAAACGTTTTTAAAACCTTATAATTGCATTCACCTTTTCATGGATACGGGCAAGTCTTAAAATTTAATGAGTAGACCGAACAATAGTCACGCTCCCTTTACAAAAATACAAAAAGCATTTTATCAGACCCTTTTACACTATCATACCTTTACTATAATATCATACCCTTTCATAATAACACAAAACCACCTTGAACGATAAATAATAGCTTGTTGCGATAAATAAAAGGCGGTACGGAGTGTAGCAGCAGCCGCAGCCTTCATAATCACAAGGTAAAGTCTCAGATTCATAAATAAATAACTTTAGTTAATAAGAAATAAATAGATAATTAAGGATTTAAACTCAACTATAAAAACATCAAACAATTTGCAATCTATTGTATTGAAATATTATCAACCTCCGCAACCAAATACGAAGAAAATCTAGGACTCTGAAACCTTTTTAATTCTAGTAGAGATTATAGAGATCAGTAGAGAAACCGATACCTATCAACTCGACATTTCCAGCGAGCTGAAAAACGGGAAAGGAAGAATAAATAGAAAGAAAGGGAGCAAGCGAACTGATTAAACTGTGCTCAACAAGTCTTTTTTCCCCTCCCTTTAAAGAGCTGTAGGATGATTGGAGAGAAAGAGGGGGCTTTCGAATACGGAATTAGAGAGGAGCAATCAATATATAAATAAAACGCTTAAGGGGACGCAAAATCAGGCCGGATTTGTTAATTTTTTTTTTATTTCTGTCATTGTTTAATCATATTTTGGAATAAATTGAATCTGAGTATGTATATTCTTGAACTAAAGTTGTTTAGTAAATGGCGAGCGATCGAAGTAATGAGAGGAACTGCATTAGAAGTTCCTAGGGATTGTAATTTTCTTCTCACAATCTAAATGAATTACAAATAACGTGATTTTTGTTCCGTTTTCCATTGAAATAATATTAATCCTCATAAGAAGTTAATATCACAGAAAAATAAGTTTTATATCTTTTTTCAAATTCAAAAATAATACTATTTAAATTGTATCTTTTATATATGTATAAATGATGAATTTAGTCAGTTTTATAATATATTAATATTTAATATTTGAAACAATGCTACTGATACATACAACAAATTAAAATCGTGTTTAATGTTTAAGAGAATATTTAATTATGTGTTGTTGTTTTTTTTTGAGAAATGAAGATTTTATTTAATATTTTGGTATTTTTTACAAATCATCATAAGTATTACATGGCTTTAGCAAATCCTCATGAGTATTACATGCCATAAGCTGAAAATTTAATTGTTTACTTCTTTGTTTTCTTTTTAATATGTATTAATTTTCCTAAAATACATCTATGAAATTCGCTGATTTTTCTGGAGATAATCTAATTTCCTTCATTCAATCATCCTACCTATGATTCAAAAAGTTTAAGATGACTCTGAAAAGTGTGTTCGACTTCTATTGGATTCATATCTTGGTTGCCAATCATAACAATACTAAGTGTCAGTACATTTATGTTAATGTTTAAAAACAGTTCTAAGAAAAAATGGAACCACACTTAAGGTAATATACGCACTTGTTAGTGTCTAATGATGACTGAAAACGAAAATTCCTAACATGGTCCGGGCGCCATTCCCTTTGCTTCCACAAGTGTGAAGGTGGTACCCCACCCCCGTTTAATTCCACTGTCATTGAAATGTTAAGTTTAAACGATAACTATTTCATAAACCACTTTACCTTTATATAACCACTTTATTGTCCAAAGGACTTATATTTTTTGCATCATGTTTAATATTTCTGCTTCTTCCAAATTTGTTACTCAAAAGAATATTCTAATACACCTTCCTCAATAGTACATTTCCGTAGAATTAATTTTAATACAATGCAAAGGCTCTTGAGGTTCACATTTGCCGTTTCGATGCAGGGATTCTTAAAAGCGCTCTCTAATCATGCATTGATCATGTGATAGTATTGCAGAAAAAGTGCCCAAAACGCGCTTTGAACTTTCTTCAAAGCGAAGTGCAGAACGTCTATGTGCGGAATTTTCGAAATAAACATTTGAGCACTCGAGGCATTCGCAAAGAACCTGCATTTTTTACAGAGATAATCACACCTATATTAGAGCATGAGAGAAAGTTTCGAGTCAATCATAAAATATTGTGTATCCATGAAAAATATATGTATTCTTCCTCTTCTTATAAAGTTAATATACTGTGGTTATGAGATTGCCCTTTCGATACATTTGAAACGAATTTTTCTCTCCAGAGAATCAGCAAAATTATGATTTTAAATGTTTTTATTTAATTTCATTATGATCCATTACTGTAAAATTTAGAGATATTTAATTGTGTAAACTTTTATTTACAAAGTTTAAGTTATCACGTTTTAAATAGTTTTAATCTAATGGCTATTTTTTTAATCGTAAATTACTTAATATTGCTGCATAATGAAGGTTGTACGCGCTCAGGTTTGAGTTGTCTCTGGGTATTCGTGGCATGCGTATGGAGTTTTCGAACACTTCTTTGTCGATTAAATGAAATCCAGGGAACGGTATTTCCATCTTCAGAGTCATATGGCATTGCACTGAGTGACACTACGATGTATTTTATGATGGATCATTCAAATCCTTGGAAGGAATATTCCACACCGGATCATGTTTGAAAATCCCGATATGTAATATTTTATGTATTGGGCTTAAAATATGACACTTAAGGAAAAAAGTCTTTTTTTTTCAGAATTTCTTTTGTTTTTAAAATCAAAAGAATATTGTCATCATCACTAATCAAGTGAATTTCATTTTTCCTAGTACATTTAATAGGAATGAAGATGTTCATTGTTTTTTGAGAAATACCTATAAAAACTATTAAATCGTGTTTATTCATATGAATACAGAAAAATCCAATACTTTTTAAGAAACGGTTATTGTTTTCAGGGATAGAGAAATTAGATAAATTCGGCCGATTTTTCATTCTATTCAAAGTGCTTCCAGATCGTTTTATAAAAAAATTGGTTTGTGTATTTTTTTTTTTAGAATTTGATTTTAGTTATGAGTGAAGTAACATTAGATATCCGCAAATAATCAATAATGATCTTTTAAATGAAAAAAATGTGCTAAAAGAGGATTTTAAAAGAAAAATATATTTTATCAAGAAAAATCGTATGAATGTAGGTGGAGGAATTAAAACTCGTTTTTAGAAGGATTGCCTAAAATATAAATTTTTCGAATGATTTGTTATTTCTTTCATGAAATATTTTTTAAGCTTAAGTATCATTTTTCAAGCAGTATACTTGCATTTTCGTCACATATAAAATAGAAAGGTTTTGCATCACCGTATAATTATGTTTAATTTTAAAAGGAATTTGCAGCGGCTGAAACTAAAATAGAAATAGCTATTTTCTATAGTTAGAAATATATATTTATAATCATGATTATAAATCGGAGCATAAAAAGTAGATAATAAAAAGTAAAAAGCATCCTACACTTGTTGTTATCCTACACGGCACATTAAAAAAGTATCTAAACATTAAAAAAAGTATTGAAAATTTTTTTATTAATTTTTTGAACAAAAATGTGTGATAAAATACAAGGCAATTTATTTGAGAATTCTATATTTAATGAGCGTCTTTCATTTTATCGGTAAGCTATTAATTACGTAATTCAAAATGCGAAACGTAAACGATTCAAGATAAATAAAAAAGATCGCAGAGTTAGAAATGTGGTTTATTTCTATTAATTACGCAATAATATTTGCCAAGACAATTTCCCGCAAGAAGAAAAATGTACTATCATAAAAGAGATTTCAATGACTACGGCGGTATTGGATATATTTTGAATGTCTCGGATTCCATCATGACTCCAAAATAATTTTCATTTCGAAATTTCTCAATCAGTTTTACTTTCCTTTCTAGAGCAATTTTGAAAGGGGAAGTTGTTTGCCAATGCTAAACTTCTCTGGGGCTCCTTTTATTGGCAGCACTTACATAAAAATATATTACCCATGTTGTCATGCTGCAAAAAGTTTATACCTCATCAGTCTGATATAAAAGCAAAGAAGGCTTTCATCTTCCGACAAAGTGTAACTTCACCCCTTGTTTTTCTACCCCACCACTGAAGCAGTGACGGTTGAAACTATTCCATCCGCGAGCACAAAATTTTGCGCGGTGCCGGTCTGCTGATAATTACTCAGATCAAAGAATATTCGACATGTTTGCATTTTTAAGGGACTGTTGAAGTCTCTATTTGCACTTCTTTTTTGTCCGAATTCGTCACAGATGATATACTTTGAGAATTTAAAGGCATCAAAGACTGCGAGCACGGTTTAGAATGTCTACCGAATGAAAGAAGTAATAGATGCAATAGCACAGCTTTATCATCTATTTTTAGTTAATATTAAACTTTGAATTAAATTAATGCGTTATTCTACTTACTGTTTTTGATAATAACTTTGATAAAACATCATGCATTTGTAAATGGTCTAAGCATTTTCTTATCATTGATACTGTTTAATTTTGTGACAAAAGAACCGCATCTGTAGATGTATTTAAACACTGTGAGCAGAATTTACTCTTAAAGTGAAGGAAATTTTAATAATTATTGATTCATGAATGATGAACAGTAGACAGATTGTTTCTTGTATTAAATTCTTAAGCTGTAAAATATTGTTATAAAAAGCTGCATTAGTTTTGGTTTGAAAATTTATTAATATTTCTCTTTATTGCATGTTTTTATCACTTCTATCCTCTTGAATAAAAAAAATGGACCATTTCATTTTAATATTTACGTCCTCAGACAATCCTGTAACTAGGTGTTTTAGTCTGGTTGATATAACACATTTCATTTTTCACCGATTGTCTATTTAACCGGTTCCATTAACTTAGGAAATATAGCACTAATATATACGATGTAGAAAAGGTAAATGCATTATTTTAGCACCTTTCGCAGCGTACGTCTTATAATCTCATTTTGTTTTCTTGTACATATCACTTTCAATTAAATCAAACACTCCACAATTTTAATAACTTAGTGAAGAATCTTAGAAAAGCTATTAATGGTCTTTTAACATTTTCTTTAGTAAATAAAAGCCATTATAATCATATCCCTTTATTATTTTTAAGGCAATTTTCAAGAAGAGGGCTAATTGTAAAGGCACTTCAAAAAATATGAATTAAATTATTTCTTATCAAATTTTCTAACATTTCTATTGTGTTTGTATGCAATGATTATTGCAATAAAAGATCTATTTCAATTAATAGTTGATATATAAGGTGAATGTTTTTGAAGGTAAGTTATCTCTATCACTGTCAGAATTTTATCTAGAGCAGATGCATTCTCGTTTGTTTGTCATCAAAGAATACAAAATAAGGGGATGAGGTTTTAAACGAGTGTTTCCTCATAACTATAAACAGTACCATCGAATCTGTTAAATAAAAATCATACACTACATTTTTAGTCCATCAGTCCCTTTGGTGGAATCTACAAACTGTCCAGCTGAATCCGCATTACCATAAAATAATTTTATAGTTTCAAAAACGTTTAAGTTAAGAAAAACAATAACTTATCTTTTTATAGATTATTTAATGTTTTAACAAAAACCGTATTTTATTCTGGAAAAGAGTTTCAATATTTTTCTTTCTCAAATTTACTGCATTTAGAAACGGGGGACTCAGGTTTTCTTTTTTCATTGTACCTACTTCCGAATATCAGAGCTGACCTTTTTCTCAGATGACGCCAGCAGCAATTAACAATCTTAATTCCAGCCCCTGTCAAAACTAAAAACTCGACTCTGTCAACATATTTTCTCTCCAGAACCCAATTAGCATCCTCATGCAGAAGGGTATGACCAAACTCAATGAAAAATGCGGTCTTTCTGAAATGAATGCTATGTTATTTAAGTTTTCATCCAAAATGAAAATTTTTCCGAAAATCACTTTATGTACACAAATACTATTTAATAGCAAGGCTAACATTTGAGATTTTTTTATCTTACCTCACTACTCATTGTAAGGTTGCATTACCTCATGATTTTAGTGAAAGTTTTCACATGTAAATTCATACAAGTTTGTTATATATCAACCTTTAAAATCCAATACTAAATTTATTTCATTTAATAGCATTTGTGATTTTCAAAAGCATAGAAAAATTTCAATGATTTACAGAAATCATTTAACTCATGATTTTTCAAACGCTAAGCCAAATTTTTACTACAAATTACTGTTATATTCTCCCAAACTAATAGATACTAACGTTTGTATAAAAATAAATTCATTCCTTTTAGTTTTGGCGGTTAATGATTTAATATACAAGGAAGGTGATCTAGTTACATTTCAAAGGGCCCAATTTGAACAGGATTAAAACTAAGACAGACTTTAGGTCCTTAAAAGTAATTAGAGTTAATTCTAAAAATACGTATGAAGTGAAAAAAAGTGGTCAACATGAAGGATCAAGCTCTACCACCACCTCAACTGATTTAATTAAGTGCTTTTATAATAATTGAAATTTTAATATGTTATTATTGTTAATACTTCTCATGCTATAAAACATCTGAGAAATTAACTGCTGCTGTAAGGTAAAGCTTGTTTCAAATAATTATTTTGCATTCATTTGAAACAAATATCGTATTTTCATATCATTCCTCGTCATTCTTTATCATTCGATTCGATTGTTTTTCGTAATTAGATATTTAGTTATAAGTTACAATATAGAATATTTTAGTATTTTTATGTTCCCTATTTTAGACCCGGAATAGTGAATATTTGTATACATCGTTTCAACTGTGATATTTTATTTTAATATCTTTAAGAACAGTATTATTTGTGGTTATTTCATAAATATTCCTAAATCATCATATTTATGG
Organism: Argiope argentata; assembly: GCA_026289955.1. NCBI lineage: Eukaryota > Metazoa > Arthropoda > Arachnida > Araneae > Araneidae > Argiope > Argiope argentata. The sequence goes on along the minus strand of JAOUZG010041477.1, from coordinate 591,165 downwards.
CTGTAAATGAAAATAGTTTGTTAATAAAATGTAAGTTCACGTTAACATTATTTGGCTCTCAATAATCTGTAAGATCTTCAACTTTAAACAAACAATTGTCACTCTGAGAGTGTGATAATGTTGAAATGCTGAGATCAGCAGTTTTATAGAATCCGTGTTAAAAGTAATTAAATGAAAAGCGAATTGAGTCAGAAAAGAAGATACCATAATAAATGTTTCTATGGGATAATTCACGAAAAAGAAATGTTTGTAAATTTAGTAGGTCTTCATTTGAGTTTTAAAATATTACGTTCGCACACATATATTTACTGAAAATTACACCTTATGGGTTTAGTTATTAATGAGAGTTAATTTTTCAATTTAGGCTTTTGACAACGTGATAGTAATTGGATAAAAGCTAGTTTTTCTCATGCATGTGTAATGTGCACGCGAAAAAAAATTATTTTTTTTTATTTTGAGGGAAATAAATTGTTCTAGAATATGCTTAGGATGATTTTTCAAAATAAAATGTATTAAGTTAAATGATTCTTTCAGGAATAATTTTTAAAAAGTTTTATTTTTGAATCCCCGTAAGTTGAAATATTATTTTTGATTTTTGCATAAAAAAATCATCAATGAAGCCAAATCATGTCAATAAAATGCATAAGTCCAGTTTTTAATAAAACTTATTTCACAGTGTGTATGGTAAGAAATGTGAGATTTTTGATTAAAAAAGAAATATAAAAAATTCTGTTTATTGTTCCATCAAAGAACCGATGTGTAAGCAGTCTCATGCGAATAAAATGTACCAAATGTATTCCCGTTGGTGTGATGTGGAAGTTTGGAGAAGTAGTGTCATCTCATGCGTATTCCTCATCATCGGACCACGGATCAAAATTAAGAGAACTGCCGCTAAATAATCCTAGTCTTGCTTAAAAAGGTGGTGATAATATAACTTAACAAAACAAATCTAGCTAATGAAATGACTTCCACAAAAGCTTGCAATTGTATAAAGAATATGTTTCCTATTATTGAATTAAAAAAGAGGCTTTCATTCTACCGAATTTTAATAAGGTTGTTGAAAATATTTAATTTTTTCAAGGTTGATAAAGTGTTCGAAATGTTCAATTTCTTTTGAACTGAGAAGCATTAGTGCTATATAATATAATATATTTAACTATGTAATAAATAATAATATAAAATCTATAATATTTTAAAATGAACAATAATTCAGGAACTTTAGAATATATTGAGAATTATGCCGAATTTAAACAAAAATATGCATATTGTGATTTTCGATGTTTTCCGAAAAAAAATGTTTTAAAACTTAGAATTTGAGAATATTATATTTAAAGATGTAAAATAACTCTAAAGCAAATAAAAACTTACAATTGACAATATTGCCTACATTAAAAATAGAAAATTCATATTTATAAATAATCTTATATGATTTAGAAGATAATTTTTAGATAAAATTTCTACAATCATTAGAAGATAACTTTTTTATTGCAGTATTTTCGGAAGTTATCATGGAAATACAAGAAAAGTTCACCTCATTTTTAATTAAATAAACTTTTAAAAAATAATTGTCCTGAGTTGCTGATTCCGGCTCTCCAAACTAAGTGTGTGGCTTGTTTGAGAGCTTTTTGTCAAAAGATGTGGCACTTAGAGCGCCCACACACAGTTTTGTAAGAATCAAAGAAGGTAAGCATTTATATTTGCAGGTTTAACCAAAAACTTATTTCCGACAATATCGGATTATTTTAGGAACTTCCATCACTCTTAAGTGCTCTACTCCTTTATGACTCCTCAATGAGTCAAGCAGACTGAAGCGAAAGCGCCGTTTCAGGCACAAAAAATAACTAGCGGCATAAATGCAGAGTAAATTGAATTCATAGTATGAAACTATCGAGAAGTAAACCTAAATCTTTGCAATTCCTTTCTTTTCATTAGGGAGGACGCAATTTTTGTCGAATTTGCTGCCTTAACGGTAATGCTTTTCAGAAAACAACGTTAGCATGGAGCCGAAGCCCTGCTTAATAAATTGGTATAATTAAACAAAAACTTTTTTAAAAATAAATTTTGTAACAGTGTAAAATTTATTTTCTTGCGGTAATAATTTCGGACATTATTGTTGAAAAATATTAAAATTCAATATATTATTGATTTTTTTAATTAAATTTTTTCAAAAAAATTGTTTTAATGTGCAGATTTTTATTCTTTAAAATATATAAGCACCACACTTCGAAATTGTAAGTCATCAATTTTACAATAATATTTGAAATAAATTTTGAATAAAAAGGTGTACGTCATAGCCTTTCTTGTATCGTACCAACACACACACGCACACACACACACACACATACACAGACGCACGCACACACACATGTTATCTTTATTATTAGTAGAGATTACACGAAATGAGCATGAAAACCTTGTTTTGGTGTATAGGAAATAACATATACAAGAAATGAATATCAATCCTTAATAGAAAAAGTTTATTCATTTTTTCAAATAGCGGCTGATTCGTGGTGCTTTTTAAAAATAACTTGGCAAATAGAAAAACAACGGATTTATTCCAGATTCGACCGAGTTACTCTGCTCAGTCACTCCTCTCCTCTCTTGCAACGTAGGGGTGACAAGCATAGAAAAACTAATATTTGTGCAGAATTCGTCTTTTTTTCCAAAAAAAAATGGCAATAGACATGTGTTGCAACTCAAATTACGTTTCATATTTTCAATATATGCAAATAAATGCCATATGTGTTACAGCGCCATTTATTGTTGAATTTTCGTGCTAAATTTTTCTTAATTAAAAAAAGTGAAGCGCATTATCTGCAAAAGATTGTTGTCTAAAATTTATCTTATTTGAACCAGTAGAATGCCCTCTGAAAGGATTAAATTATTTCTTCCTACCCCTGCATTTGTGTTAATATTATAAATAAGTAATGTAAGCTCAAAAAGTGATTGAAATAATTTTTATGCGTTAAAAAAATCCTTACTAAATACCTGTCGGGATAAATTTTTCCCCCATAGTGCGTTTATAATTTTGTGCACTGTCTCGTCTGAATGCTTTTTTATTTTACATAAGTAGGGTATTTTTGAGTATGTAAGTTATAGGTTTATTCTTTAGAGTTTTATAATAGAACTATGAAAATCAAGTATAAAGTATAATCAAACTTTATTATTTCAAACTAAGATTCGAATTTTCTTAGAAATTATGTCTTATTCCAATTTAATTGGATTTTTTTTATTATTTGCCTTCCAAATGAATAAAATAAAACAAGGAGAAATTTGTTTACAACTGAAACTCTTTGCTTCTTTGTTTCCTGCTATTGATTCAGAGAAATTATTTAAATTACGTGACACTGTCTATTTCAGGAACGTAGTGTTTTATTAATTCATTTCAGACTCCATAGATTATTTGATGTGTCCATAGTATGAGCAATTACTTCTACAAATTGTAGCTTATTTAAATAGTTTTGTTTTAGTTTATAGATCTAAGCAGTGGTAGTTGGATTATGCATGGGATGGATGGTTAGGCGATTCAGATAAAATATTTTTCCTTTGAATTGCATTACTCTAACATTTCTGAGAAATTGCAATTTCT
>JAOUZG010041477.1:561696-587176 GCA_026289955.1 Argiope argentata | reverse complement strand
ACAAACGTAATAAAATTAAAATTTATTATATCGTATAAGAAAAATGTTACCACAGAATAAAATATGCAAAATTATAATATATAAATGAATATATGTTGATTCAAACATTTTAGAAGCTAATTTATAAGAATAATTTAATTTCAACATCTATAATTATACAACTAGATGCAATGTATTTCAAATACTGGATCAGGAAGAGAAAAATCTAAAAAAAATATTTGAGTTAATACAAATCAGAATAACAATCGAGATTACGAAGGTTTGGTCAATGTTTTAACTTGGATAAACTTAGAATTCAAAGAATTGAAGATGATTTTTCATTTCTAATATAACTACTGAAATACATTGATCATTAAATGATATTTATGTACATTGGCAGCATTTTAATCTGATATGTAATCTATTAATAGCTTACAACATTAAGTAACACCTAATCGCTTTCAACATGAAGTCACACACAATAACGAAAATAGAAGCAACTGCACTGCAAAAGAAAGCTATGAATATAATAAAAAATGCATGAAAAACATTCTTAAATTCTTAAGAAATTTGTAGAATTCTCCAAAGCATTTGTAAATGTAATCAATCAGTAATTCAATTTCTTCACAATAAATTTAATAATACAAGAAGCTGCAAAGTATATTAGATTTAGGAAAGAGTAGAGAAACTTCGAAATTTTAAACTCCTCAAAATTTATTTTATTAATAGATTTATAACATTTTTTCCCTATTGAGAAGATAATTTCTATGCGGTTAATCTCTTTATCTTACAAATTGTTAAGAATTATAATACTTATTAAAATGAAACACAAAATAAAAAGTTATATATCAAACCCAGAAATGACAGAGTTTTTTTCACGCACTTGCACAATGAATTTCTATAGATAATGAAGGATGCGAAATATAAACATATAGAAGTAAAATAGATGTCGTGAATAGCACCGTAAAATAAATATTTAAAAAATATATCGAGATGTTAAAAAACTAGAAGAACGAAAGATCGAATATCAATCACTCCGCAAAATCAATTTTCATTTGTCCTTTGTTCTTTGATGAGTAAAATTTTTCAAAATATTACCATTCTAGTTGAATATTTGAAAGTAAAGAAATTACCGACAACTGTTTAAAACAACTGTTAAAAATTTGTCAGCAAAATAAATCAGTAGATAAAATACGATGAATTTTAAAAAAGCTACTAAATTATCTTGTTGGCAACTCTAACATTCTTTAGACAATTGAATCTGTATCCATAATTTTTTATTAAATAACAGTTAACGTAACTCAAAATTACAAGTCACCAATGATAATTGTTTTTAATAACCTGAATAAAAACGAAAAATATTACAAAAAATCAAAAATAACTAAATACATAAATGAATGAAAACTATACTAATTGAATTAATTTGTTGCAAATTTCAAAAACTCTAATGACATGTAATATAAGATTTATGTCGGTACTACAAGCATGAACTTTAACATTTAGAGTTTTATACAAAAAATGTATATGAAATTTTGAAAAGTACATAAAATTTCTGTTATTTTTTTAATGGATTTAAATTTTTTAAACAATATATAAAAATGTTTCCAAAAAAATAATATAATAAAATTTTTACATCAGTTCAGCATCAGAGAATTTCTGGTATTCTTGAATGGCCAATTTCACAAAAGGTTTATGCCCTGTAATTGTTATGAATTACAATTTAAAATCATAAATCATGAATTATACAAACATAAAATTCGTGTAATAATATTAGAAGAAACAAATCAGAAATATCATTTAAATTTCACTTTTTGCAAGACTTAAAGGTTGATTGTTTTAATAGAAACTGAAAACCTAATTTTAATACTAATCCAATAATAATACATTATTTTAAATATTAATCCTACAATATAAAAGATTGTATTGCATGTCCATAAAATAAATTTAAACACAGTGTGTTTAATTTCATCCCATGAGGACTCAAATAATAATTTCATACTTAAAATCCTACAAAAATGTTTTTTGGAGTTTATATTTGATAATAATTTCCATTAAATTCACAATTCTGCAGTCTCGTTTCAAAGTTTCATAAATCTATATGTATAGAAAAAAAAATTACTAGTAATCCCAGTTGCTTAATTTATAATTGATGTGCAAAAAGGAACAAAAATAATCGGTCCAGATTGAATTAATTTTTTTAAAATATGGAACAATGAGTTAATGAGCTTAATCATTTGGGATAATGCGATTTTATAGAATGGCTGTTAAAATACATTACGTCATTTAATATTTTTAGCAAATTTCACTTATATTTCTTGGCTACAGCATGAAGCCCAATAATAAATAAATAATTGAATTTACTCATATTTTGATACAGCATGAATACTTGAAAGAATGTTAACCCATTAACCACCAAAACTAAAAGTAATGAATTTATTTTTATACTATTAATTTTATACTAACGTTAGTATCTATTAATTTGGGAGTATATAACAATAATTTACAGTAAAAATGTCAAACTTTGGCTTAGCTTTTGAAACATGGGTGTTGCGTTCGCTCAACATCAGCGGAATAAGGGTACAGTATTGAACTTGAGAATTTAGTCAAAATTGATTTCTGGGAATCTCTCCAACTTTTTTATGCTTTTGAAAGCAAGAAATACTATTAAAAGAAATTTATTTATTATTGGATTTTATAAGTTGACATTTAACAAAATTGTATGAATTTACATTTGAAAACTTTTACTACAGTAATGATTTTATGCAACTTTACATTGCATTTGTAAAATATATCACCTTTACATTGCTTGTAAAGCAGTCTTCTATTGTCCTCTGACTTTATAATAAAATGGCTACACACTAAATGTTTATTATTAATTTTCAATTTACTGGATCTTCCGGTGGCTGAAGTACATCTACTTTAATATCTATTCTCAAAAGGAGTTTTCATAAGAAATTGTGCAACCTCTTGTCTAAAATCAAGAGTGTTTTTTTTTCTTCGGTAGTTGATAATTTTGACCATTTCCATTAAGGCAACGTTAATGTAATTTTTAAATATTGAACACTACCACTTTTTCTCGTGAATTCCTATTCTGTAGTTAGCTACTAAATTATCACATAAATCGACTCCTTCTATTTTGTTACTATATTGATCAACAAGAAGAGGCTGAGACACCAAATCTTTTATCTTTTCTGTACTTGAATAATGGAAAACCTTGTTTACAGGTTGCATCTTACCAAATGCTGAACCAAGAGTTACAACAGAGTTATCTTTCCAATGAACAAAAATCATTTTGTTTTTCTCTTCCTACTGAAAACCGTAGTAACTTGTCTCTAAACTTGTCTGATCTAAGAGAAGTAAAATATATATCAGTACTAAAAAATAGATTTTAAATAATCTCCGTAACTTTTACTATCTATTTTATTTTTTACGCTTTCCAGTAAATTTTTTTCCCCTCTTTTTTGGTTGAGGAAAATTTTTTGGTTCCTTTATTACCCATTTCAAGTGTTCTTTTTTTATTATTACCTTTTTTTCAGATATTAGATTATTTTAATGTATTTTGATTTGTTCTGCTGTATCATTTTGTAAAACATAATCATTTCCTTCTTCTTCATCGCTAGCTTCTGCAGTTTCTGGTGTTAGAACTACAATATCGATGTCATAGTATTCTAATTTAAATTCATAAAATTTATTCAGAAATTCATCTAACGTAATATATTTTCTTTTTGGCATTTCTATAAACTTAGAATGAAAAGCACACAATCCGTCGATCGAAAAGCGAAATGGAAAATTTATCTCTCCTAGTGAGCCGAAGAACCCTTTTCCAGTTGATATTGCGTCAACGCAACACGTGTTTTCCGTCCCCCCGCCAAGTAACCAAAAATAGCTGGCCAATGAAATGTTATGATAGACTCTGGTCTTGGATAAACAAAGATTACCTCGGTTACTCATGTCTCTTTCAAATTATTTTCTCTTAAAAAATCCAAGTTCAACAGTTTTGGATGAAAATTACCTCGAATTTGAAGCTCCTTTTTGAAATTGAAATTATTTATTAGTTTAAGTATTGTATCACATAAATATTCCTCGTGTTTTGCCCAGCTTAAAAATTGCAATTTATATAAAAAAAATTGGCCATTAAATTTTCATACGGATTTATTTTGACCGATGCGTTAAGGCAATACCAGATGTTAATGGATTACGGTACATTTGAAAAGTTATACAATTTTTCGATAGTAATATATTTACTGAAAAAAATGTTCTTATACTATAGAATTGTTTGAGGATGGAAGTATTTTAAATGCTTATAATAAAATAACTGGAATTTCATAAATCGTTTAGATACTTATAACATATTGAAATATTTTTTAAATATAAAGAAAAACAAACAAACAATTTGACAAATGAAGGAAGAGGATATACTATATAACCCACATTTCGAAGCAAATTTTGTGAAATGAAATAAATGAAAGTTTCAATGTAATGCAAGTATCAAACGTTCCTTGAAAGGAACAGTTGGAAATCCTCCTTCTTGGAATTTTGAAGCGAATTTCCAGCAATATTCGCAGTTACAATAGGGACCCGAATGAGAGAGCAGAGAGAAGCTATGTAAAACGACATTCAACTGACTGAGAAGTGGTGTTGATACCTGAGAAGTGGCTTCATGGACTGATTGAGAAGGAGAACCAGTGACAAACGAAATGAAGGACATCACAATGGCCAGCTTTTTTAGCTGCGAACTGTCTGAAAGATGGAATTTTCAACAGCAAACAGTCAAACTGTTCTTTTTAATTACCATCTCTAAAACGGCAAATCTTCATCTTATCGGATGACCTGCGTAGAATTCTCATCTGCCTAAGGCTCTTCCCAGATGATGACACTCTGCCAAAAGCAACGAAAATATTAAATTACTGTCCTGAATGAGATATTCCTTTGATTGGGAGCAAGTGATCTTATAAATTTAACGTCAACAAAGAAGGTATTTTTGTTGGATAAAATTTTGAAATTGGAACTGAGCAGATGGGTTCTCTACAGCTCATGTTAGAACGATTTTCCTGTTGTCTCTAGTATACTCTCCTAGATTTACTCTATCTTTCAACGACAGTTTCGTGCAAAACACAATCACTACTAATGGACAAAATAATAAAACTATGTTTTAATTAGAGAGTTTTTCCACATTCTCTACATTTTTGGACTGTGTTCTTCTCAAAACAAAAGGAAAAGAATAAGATAGTATTTTAATTATTTTTTCTGGCTAAAAATCACATAACTCCCGTAGACACAACTCAATGAATTCTCAACGATCTCCTAATTTCATATTTTTTTCATCATCCTGCAGAAACATAAGTAGTTGTGCAAGTACAAAAAGAACTAAATCTTAACACTCTGAAAAATTAATCTCAACTGAATCCTTCTAATAAACGTCATACAGTCTCTTCAGAGATTTTTCCGTTTGATACAAACCGCCTACAAACTCTTCAGAGACTGCTGAAGTAGTATTAACTACTACTGTAGCTCCGGAAATCCTCTCATCATCAATTCCTGAATCAGTATTGAGGATATCAACATCGTAGAATTACCTTCATCTCTTAAGATAAAAAATCTTTTCTATTTCTCCAAATACTGAAGTAGAGCTCCGAAGGTCATTTTCGCATCAAAAAAATTCGTTCAATTATTTTTTTATATTTTTTTTCATGCAGCAAGCAAAAGGCTGAACTTCAAAATGTGCAGCTGAAGACCTTAGCCGTAGTAGAGGGTAGAGTAGCATATTGAGAATAGCCGGGAATGAACAATCCTAGAAGCATAGTGTAAGGCTGATCCTAAGAGGATATTTTTGGGACCTTGGTCGAAAGAAGGCAGCTTATCCCTCTCCCCGCCTCCCAGTGATGAAGAATCTGCAGCAGCGGAGATCTGACTGTCTGGCATTTGTTTGAAAGTAAGGCAATCACTGAGTTTGGTACGAGATAACGACTAGCTTTAATCAATAACTACGCATATCATACCATGATATTTATTCAAATACCTAATTAGACGATGTCCTGGCGTGGTGATAGCACGTCTTCCCTGTGATCTGGACGTCCTGAGTTCAAGTCCTGGTTCGGACATAGTTACACTCCGTCTGTACTGTCTGTGATTTCTGTATGTAATGTGTCGTATATACTTACAGTGTTACAAACTGTAATGCATTTTATATTCCGTGTGATAAGTAGTGGTATGCTGGGATTTTCTAAATATTCAATAAAATAAAGCTAATTAACTGTTATTCAATTTTTAGCTGTGTGACAAAATATTGTTATTCTGTTTATTCTAATTCTGTTTTTATCCCAAATGAGTGGACAAAGAGCTTTGGAGTGCGTTATTCTTTGCTACAAAATAGCATTACACGATCGAACTAACTCTGTAACTTTGCTAGGTCTGAAAACACGGTACTTATTATTGATTGCAATGAAGGAAGTAAAGAAAACTATTGGTTTGGTGACTTATTTGTGATATTTGAAGCAGCTGTTTTATCTTACCTTCTTTTATATCACCAGTTATTTTGAGCCAATTTGTTCAAACTTTTGTCTTTGAACATTATTGGAAATCATTTAGAAAACCTAATATTCAGGATTGCACTTTAAAAATTTGAAGATTTTTGAAGTATAAATGTATAGACCTCTCTTATATGAATGTGATTGATTCACATTTTTAGAGAGGCAAATTTTTATAGTTGAATGACATTTTTCCCTAGGTTTGATTTTTTTTAGAAAAAAAGACACATTTAAATACTTTTTCGATAGACTATGTAAATATTTCATATTAGCAATAAATCTTCCTTACAAGAGAGTGATAAAAGTAAAAAACAAATTCTAAATGGGAATTACTAAAATTTAACTTTCAGTTTATTGTTTAGAACCAATTTAATACAATTATTTCTATTACAGCATGAATATTTAGTTACCGCACGCGTTTCATTGTACTCATTAGTGTCATATGAAAATAAATTAATGAAAGTATTTCCCGATTTTTTTAAAAAAACTGACTTAAGAACCAAGATGACAATATTAATTTTTTGAATTTATCCCAATAAGTTTTATTTTAAACGCAGCTTGGATCTATTTATGTCTCAATGAAAATAAAAAGCAGTTTTGACATAAAATAAGAATGATAATTTTATTGCTGTTAGTGTAACCAAAAAATACACAATTAAACTGAAATTGTAATTAGAAATAGGATTGTGTAAATTTTCCAAAACGGGAGAACGTGAGGTTTATAATATGAGTAATGAAGAGCCATGGATAAAAAGAAAATATTTCATTAAATGTGCAATATTTCACAAAAAGTATTTTTCAAGCAATATTAATCAGTATTTTAACCAGCGGTATTTATACCATTCACCTACAGTATTAAGTAAGGAGTTTTCATTCACCTCTAGACGATATACCCTGAGTTCCTTGGAAATGAATTCTTCTTATATATATTATATTTTCAACGTAAAACTGTTTTTGAATAAAATAACACAATATGCAAACTTATTTTATTTCTGTTTTGAATTTAAACTTGGACACCAATTGCAATAAATGGTATTTATATTTTTTTTACCCATAAATTGTTATTGTCTTTTGTCTATTATTTTTTTAAACAAATGATGACATATTAGAGAAGATGCCTTCATTTGATTGTTGACAAGCTTGACTTTAAGGAGTGATTAAATCATTGCTTTGTGATTTTATAGGAAATGACAAAAGATGAATTTAATTAAAAGAACATTTTAATAAACAGTATTACAATAGTTCAAATTGTTACAAAAAATTAATTTCTTTTAGTTTCAATTTAAATGAATATTTTTTGTGTGTTTTAAAAATTTGGCAGGTTTTTTTTTCAGGTTTGATATAATTAAGATGCAAAATTTGGTTGAGCCTTACTCAGATTTTTAGAAGATGCGAACATAAATGCATACATAACGCCATCCTGTGCCCCCGGTACCTATAACGCTAGGTTATCTAACCAGATGGATGAGCACAAAATGGGAGAAAAAAATGGGGGGGATCAGCACTTTTGAGGGATTTTTTAAGTTATAATTTTAGTTGATTATCACAAGGGAAATTCTTGTCTAACTATTGTAGGTCTTGAAGAGGTCTTGGTATTTATGAATATGGTTTACTACGGGGTTTATTTCGCAACGTTGAAGGGTATTTGATGCAACTCTCCTGTACCATTCTTCTTCCAGACTTCTTTCTGGCTTTCTCATGTGCCATGAGAGAGTGAGTAGACCTTCTGTGGCATAGTGAATTGGAGATCCTATTTACGCACAGCTATTGTAAGGAGAGTTGGCTAGATGAAATATGTATAGGTATGTCGGGAATGGGCCGTGTCCAATGAAGAAAAGAACATTCGCTCTGTCCCAGTTGGCAGAGCAGAGAGAAACTTTTGGTATTATGTTATATGTGGAACGACCTGTTTCGCCTTCTTCTCATTCCTTTTGCCATCTTGTCATCATATTTATTTGGAGGATGTTCTTCAAATGAGATCTTGGAAGCTTCATTAGATTCCGATCTTCATTCGCCCGAGCCGCTGTTTTCCCGTCATAGCTTACATGTGCCTTGATCCATGAAATTTTAATATGAGGATTTTCAAGAAGAAGGGAGAAGGTATCTCTTGCTAATTGGTTATTGGATTTTGAAGAACTTGAGGCTTGTATACTTGCTTTATTGTCGACATAAATAGTTATTGGATCAGATGAAGGAAGAGAGGTTACTGCTCTATTGAGTGCTAAGAGCTCAGCTTGGAAGACCATGTTTTCTTTCAATAGGCTGGTTGACCACTGGTGTATAGTGACTGCATGACACAAAATGCCGCCCCAACTCCTGTTGAAAATTTTGACCCATCCGTATATATTCCGAGTCCAAAATACTGAGATCCACCGTCTTCTAATGAAATGTGATGGGCATGGAGATGTTTGGAGGAGTGTGACGTCCAGCCCAAAGTTCTGTTTTCATACTCACATGTGTTAATATGTGGCAAATCGTGAACGATTCCATGGAGTCTGTACAGTTCAGTCATAGTTCAGTTGTAGATGAAGAGGAGGCAAGCCAAGAATAACTTGAAAAGCTGCAGTAGGCGTGGTCTTATACGCTCCCGAAATTGCTAACAAAAAGTCTCTTTGGATGGAAGAGAGCTTTTTTGCAAATCGAACCATCGGGTGAAGGCACCAAAATCCTGCTCCATGTGCAAGCCTCCTTTCAATGACTGTCCTGTACGAAAATTTTCTTTGCCGATTTTTTACTCCCCAGGATTTGCTGGCTATTTTATGAAAATTGAATTGTTGTTGTTGTGCTTTCAATAATGTGTACTTTAGGTGAGTATTCCAATTCAATTTGTCATCAGTATAGGCACCTAGGTATTTAATTGCATGTGTCTGCTTTATTCTTTTTCCTTGCCAATAGATTCTGGGTCCTGTTGTCCATCTACTGAACGGAATAAAGTTCCTTTACTCAGTGGACACTTCTAAATTATCTAAGTTAGCTCAGGATATGAAATGCGCTATTGATTCTTGCGTATTTTGTCTTAGATTTTCTTTCGTTTTCGCTTTAATGACCAGAACAAAATCATCGGCGAATGCTTGGATAGTTGTACGGGCAGGCCAAATTTTGCTAAGCAGATCGTTTGCCACCAAGTTCCATAGAGCTGGACCACTGCACGATCCTTGAAGGCAGCCTTGCTTTTGATCTCTTATGGCCCACCCTTCTTGTGTATTGAGAATTATTTTTCTGGCTTATAGCAAGTTTTCAAATATGTTTCTTAAATTTTGGGGACATTGGTTTTTATCTAAATATTTTACTACTGAATGGTGTTGAATATTATCAAATGCCCCTTTGATGCCCACTGAAAGGACTAGGACATTTTCTTTTTTCCCTTTTTCCTTCATAAATTTTTTCTATACATTTTTTCAGAGCAACATCTATAGATTTTCCTTCACGGAATCCCAACTGGTTGTTGTTGATGAGATTATTCGATTCTAGAAAATAGATAAGACTCTGTGTAAGTAATTTTTCTAGAACTTTTCCTATAGTATTCAAGAGAGTTAATGGTCTATACGATGTGGCTGATTTAGGATCCAGTTTTTTGAAATGGGATTACATTGCTTATTTTAAATGGAACCGGGAATCGTTCTAGTAAAAAACATTTATGTCAATATTCTGTGAAGAGGAACGGGAAATTTTTATTTATTGTTTTTAGAATTAAATTATCAATACCATCATATCCTGATGCTTTTCCATGAGGTAGATTATCAATGACCTATGCTATTTCTTTTCCACCAATTCTAATTGTGCGTGAAAAGGCAATCATTAGAATTGGTGGTGATTTCCTGAGTTAAAAATAGAGTAAAATTCGGGAATGGAAATTTTTTTTCTAATATATCCTGAGCTATTTTCAAATGCCCTCCTTCTGGATTGATATTGTTCAAGACTGTTAATTGACATGAATGCATTTTTTTCCTAAAAGTAGCTTTAAAATGCTTCCCATATGGATTTGAAGCTTCAGTGCATAGATCTTTCCAACCAGCATTTTTTGGCTCTTCTGACTTTCTTCATTTATTTTTTTGCTTCTGTCTTCCACTGTAAATATTTTTCTGCTCTTTCTACTGAACATGATCTTTAGGCCCTTGGCCTCAATGCTTTAATTCCTTTCTTTTCTATTTCTAGTTTATCTGTCTACCAAGTTTCGTTTTCAGTCAATGGCTGTTTCTTGGTTTTAAATGCTTTCATGCTGGTTTGAATTATTGTTGTCTGAGGAAGGGAGGTAAATTCATTTTGTTCTTGTTGGGTATTGCAGTTCTTAATTATTTTAATTAGTTCTTCGACATGAAACTTATATAAACTTATATAAACCTATTGAAGATGTGGCTAGTAATTATTGTTCTTATTGTAGTCTGAATAAAGTGGTGATCACTAAATGATAGTTCTTCAATTACTTCCCAGGAGGCTATCTTAGGGATCATTTCCTGTGAACAGAATGTCAAATCGGGCCAACCTTTATCTGAATTTCTTGTGAAGGTAGGTGGTGCATCTGACGTATTATTGATGTAAAGGTTATTAGCCAGGAGGTAACCCATTATTACATTTCCCTGGTTGTTGGCGTGATGGTATCCCCAAAGAGGATTGTGGCCATTCAGATCGGCTCCTACCAGAAATTTCTCTTTTGGTAGCATTCTTATAACATCCTGGATCTCCTGCAAAGTTTAATTGATATCCGTTGTACACATATGGCTCTTGTACCAGGAGAATGTCTGTTTTTAATTTTACGACATCAGGATGGAGGTCAGTGGTAGCTGCTTTAGCTCTGCCAAGATTAATTTGTAGAATATTTAAATTTTTATTGCAGGATAAGGACGAACTCAAAGCAATGTTAGTTGTTATTAATAATCCCTAGTCCGTTTAAATTCTGCTAGCACATTTTGGTAGCAGGGGCATCGTGGATCTATGGCCATATGGTGGGTGTTCAAGTTAGTTTCATTGAGTCTATTCGACTATGAGCAGTTTATACAGAAGGACTCATTAGACGTGTACTTCCAGGTGTGGTGTCGTCCACAGCAACGACCGCAGAATGGAATATCATTTTTGCACTCACCTGAGTTGGCTGTATGGGAGAAAGCTTGGCAAGTTGAGCAACGCTTGATGTGATGAAATTCCCTCATATGATACATTTCCCAATGAATGGCAATCCTTTTTAAATTTTTAAGACGAAAATTCTCACAAGGAGCTTCGAGGATGAGATGGAAGGTGTTCTCAGTTCCGCTTCTCGTTTTAAAGCGAAGTTTTAGATCGTCTGGATTTTTCGTATTTGCACGAATAGCCATTTGAACATCTTCCATGGCTATGTTGTTGCATACATTATATATTATCATGCTAGGATGCCTCATACCAGGTCTTTTAGTTGTTATATTTTCAGTAATAGATTCTTTCTCTTTTAAAGTTTCTGTAAGCTTCTGCAAGTCTTCTTCCCTCTTGCATGCGATAGCTAGCCCTCCTTTCTAAATTCGTCGAACTGATTTTATTTTGATCACTGTTCCTGACTGCTGGAGTTACTTTTTAAGAAGGTCCTCTACGTTTGTATTCGATGTTTCTTCTTTTGGATATTTCTTTGCAATTTCTGCATAGGACGAACCTTTTAGTTCTTTATTTACTGACTGAGTTAATTGAATTTCTGTGAACTGTTCAAAACCATCAGTTTGATAAGGTGCTTTGGCTTCTGGTTTTTTGTTCGCTATTCTAATATCCAACACATCCAGTATGCTGTTATCTGCCTGTAGTAGAGAGGTTGTTAAGTATTTATGGATTTTGTTCTTACGTTTTTGTTCACCATTGATCACTTCTCTCATTTTAAGTAGTAGTTCCTTGGTCAACATATGTTCATACATTTGTGGTAAAACTAAATTAGACCCAACAGATAAATGTGACGAAATCGAGTTGGGGTTTTTTTGGCTCATAGAGAAAGAGAAATGTCCACTAACTTCTTTGTTGGAGCAGGTTTGTATTGCGTTTGTTTATGTGGCAATTTCTTATTCATATATTCATAGACACCTTCCTTTTGTAAAAGATAATTTTGAAAATAAAGAAAGAGAAAATTTTAAAATAGAACAGTTAAATGTTAAAATAAACATGAAGGCTTATTATATACAGTCATAATAGCTTTAAAATTTTTTGATTTTATATATATGTATATTTATTTTCTTGTAATTTCCTGTATATCTTCCCAGGATAACTAAAGATAGTGATATTGTTACACAACGATACTACGTTTCAAGAAAAATCCGAAATATCAAGCAGTAGATCAAAAAATTTAACGTTGAATTTTCAGTGACATGATCCTAGTCCAATGAATAATACATTGTACAAAATGCGTTCAAAATTGAACTGGTTAATCATTCGAGTACATTTAGACCATGCGCAGTGAATCCTGCATTCAAAATGGCTTTTATCAATAATGACGTAGACCGCAAATCAATATTCAAAAACGAAGCTTTTCTTTTAGATAATCATAATTGTGAATAAAAATTTCTTACTTGTGTAAATATAGACGTACCTCTGTTTCCTCACACAAAATTTTTTTAGCCAAAATTCACTGTAACCAAACAAAACATCATTTATAAAAAGACCATTGAAAACACACCACCGATGTAAACAAAGCCAGAACGAGTTCCATAAATACATACTTAGTTACTTATATTTATAATATTATTAAACTAAGTGATAATATGAAAACATTAAATAATTATTTAAACTATTATTAAAATAAGTGATATGAATATCTTTTACCTATATGGCTCCATTTTGTGCTGGTAAAACTTCCGGATTTTCTTGAAGTTCTGGTTCCCTATAACAAAAATGAATAATTATGTCTACTTAAATCATGTTTGAATTAATGCAATAAATATCTTATTAGAACATATTTTAATGTCTGACATCTCTATTTCCGCAATTAATTGCAACAGTAGAGAAGAAACCTTTAAAAATGAAATAAAGAAATTCTGCTCGAATTATGATTTGATTCAGCTAAAATCTAAGCCTTTCAGCCAGTTTTGTATGATTAAAAGATATAGTTTAATTTTTGTTCAGTTCTTTATAATAAAAGATTGTTATTTAGAAAGAATAAAATCTTGATTTTCTAAGCATTTTCACTTAAGTTAACATTAAAAATTATTTATTTATTAAAATATTCATAACTCATCTTATCTTAATTGAAAGGTTGCTTAGATTTCGACAATTTCAAATTTTGCTTTGAAATGATAGAAATCAGAGATTTTAACAACTTATTCTTCATTTTATAAAATAAAAATTGTTTCTGTTACTACAACTTAAAAAAAAATTAAATAATGAGTATGTATGATTCTTAGCTTCCTATCCTTCTATCCATCATGTAAATAGTGACTAAAAATATATTGCACAGTCAGATGTGGCACCCTTTGAGCATTAGGAAGGATCATTTGCCATCTCCCTTCCGTCGGCAAGAAAATCAAGAATATATATATATATATATATATATATATATATATATAGATATATATATATATATATATATATATAATTGAAACTAAATTTAGTAGCTAAATGCGAATTTGTAGATTAATTGCGAATTGTTTTGCTGTGCCTTGCAAAAGTGGTTGTATTGTACCATGTATTTTAGTACTAACTTAAAACGTTTGAGAGATTAAAAGTAGTTTTTACAATGATAATAACATTAAGTTGAATTTTCTTCAAAAATTATTCATTGTATTTAACATAATTCAAATTAATAACAAAATATTATCATGTAAACTAGTAAAAAAATTGGTAGTGATTTACTTTTTGAATTAATTGTGCTGTGCATTTTTCTCTTGTTGAATAGAAAAGTGTATTTAAGTGAGCAGTTATGTGGAAAATTATAGTTAAATATTTTGTTTTGAAATTTTGATTACGGATCTAATTTTATAGACAATTTCTGAATTCCCTATCTCCATTAATTTGACCTCGTTATCTGAGGAATTAGGGATTGAAATAACAACTAATGATATAGTAAGAAAAATATGCTGGAAAACTAAGGGGCCCTCGGATTTTGTAATATAATATGTTAAAAATCAGTTAGAAGTCATCGTTGAGGAACGCGAAACCGCGGAAACTGAGGAAGAAGTTACAGCTTGAAAAGGTTTATGAATTGAAGCGGAAATTAGAAAAATCGATCAGATCTCTCTAGTTTACCGGTAATCTATCAGTAAACTAGACTGGCATCAAAGAACCCCAGAAAAAAGCAAAGGAGAGGCTCAATATGTGTGGGGGGAGGGGCGTTGGGGAGACCCATCCGAAGAATCACGGATCGTTTAGACGTAAATTTTACTTGCCATCATCCCTCAAAAATAGATCTTCAAAACTCTCATTTCGGACGCATTTACAAAGGCAGCTATCATAGACTCCATTCTAGACAGGGAAGTTTATCTGTTATGCAAAGAAACAGGGAATATGATATCAGTACAAAAGCAGATCACGGATTTGAATGCTGTAGTTACAAGTATTCAGATTGTCAGCGTCATTGTTGCAGCCAAGGAGCCGTGATGATCGTCGAGATTTTCTGACTGATATCAATTTACTTCCCGGAAAAGAAATCTCCCTCAGACCTTTTGCAGACGTTTTTTTAGTATCACAGAGGCAATGTTAACTTTTGAGGCCCTTATTAGAAAGAGTCTAGAAGGGCTGTCTTATTGAAAACGCTATTAGGCTATTTCGAAAAACTGTGGATCCTTTCGGGAAAGTTATTTGTACCGAGGTTATTTGTACGTTTCAGTTATTTGTACCGAGGAACTTCCGACTAGCGTTATGTCATGAATCTACTTCAGCTTATTTACGTTTCCATAAAACCAAAGATAGATTTATAAAGCATTATTTTTTTTGGACAATTCGTATAAAAGAAGTGGAAGGATACATACGATGTGGTGTCCCGAGTCAACGAATAGGAAATAACTGCTATAAGAAAAGCACAGCTTAAATTGGTACCGATCATCTCAGATTTATTTTCGAAAATTACTATCGGTAGTAGTAGAACCACTTTCTCTTATCAATAAAAAAACAACAACCGATATCTATTGACAGCGATATGCATGTCTTCTAAATATCCGGGCGCAATATCGGTCGAAGATATAAGTTCTATATTGATGACGGATGCTTTGCTAGAAATGTTTAGTCCTCCTCGCGAAATGCAATGGAACCTAGGCACCATGTTTATCAGTCATTTAACGATGGAGTTTTTTTTTAATGATTTGACATTAATGTAATAAAAAGTTAGATGCACTATCCACAATCGAATCTTCCGAAGGATTCCCTAGGATCCTCAAAATACTCTTGAAAGTTGTATGTCTTAAGTCAGGGAATGATTGGGAAAAAAATTCCCTTCAACCTTGTTGGTACCGCGTAATATTACGCATGCGAATACGGGGTTTAGCCACGCAGAACTTGAGCACGGAAAAATTTAAGAACGAAAGAAGTTCTATTTCATGAGCATTGGGTCAAACTCCAAGAAACAGATTCCTGAATAGTTAAATATGAGTTCAAACTGACACGAAACGACAGTACTACAAAAACTAAGAAGATCGCAAATTTCAAGTAGATCATCAGGATTTCGTTCTCAACCTAATACAAACTGTGTGGTGAATGGGACCTTGTGTAATCAAAGTCAATTTTCAGACACCAATTACATTGTAAAAAGGGCAAACAGAAAGGACGAAACTTAAATGTATCACATGAACTTGTTAACACCGTATCATCAAAGACGAAACAAATAAATCATGTGATTAGTAGAAGTAAAAGAACTCTAGAAGATGAATCATATGGAATTCCGCCTCCTATGTCTGATCCAAATGTGTACGTTTTTAAGGATATAATTACGGATAGTGCTCTAGAGTAACGACACGGTTTATTACAGATTAATGAACAGAGGAAATTGTTAGGTCGGTACCAAAAGGTTTTTATCAAAGGAATTCGAGAAACGCACTTAGTCGAAAAAAAATTAATTAATAAGGAACTAGTTATATAGAAATCAAATCGCACCCCTCTGCGCCAGACTGAGATTCTTAAAATTGAATTCAAACTTAAAGCAGAACTTAAAATTAATTGAAATAAATCAATTCGATTAAACTTTACCGATGGTCTTATTGGAAGCTCCGAGAAAAGACACTCGTCCCTGTATAGATATAGACGTTCGAATTTTATTGGGCGAACGCAATGTTTCTCATGACCAAATATCGAAGGGCATACAGGAAGAGTGTCAGCCTCAAAGTTCGTTACGGTAATTGACTTAGAAAAGGGATACTAGCAAAATTCCTTAGTAAACAGATTCATCTTAGTCATGCCACGTTTCCAACGCTTCGGAACCTATGTTCCGTTAAGAATGCATCTTGGTTTTTATTTATGCCTGCATTTCATCAGTATCTTCTTTATACATATATTTCTTATATTCTTAGTATATTTCTTTAGTTTTGTTCCTTCCGCTGGTGTCATAGGTGTAACCGCTTCTCCATCTCGTATTTAGATGGCATTACAATCTATTCACAGAATTAGAAGGATCACTTGAAACTCATAGATGGAACATTTAGAATACACAAATTTAATTATTAAGCCGTCTAAATGCAAATTTGCCCAAGACCACAACAAATATTTCAGATATATCATAGGAGGGAGTAAGAAGAAGACAAAATCAAGACAATCTTAGATTTTCTTACTCTCACTGCAAAATTGCAAATTGGAGCTTTTCTGTATTTAATAATACATTTGTTATATTTTTGTAAGTTCGTTTGTTATACTTTTTTCAATCTACATATGGTTTTCAACTTTATATCTTTCATTCAATTTTTTTTTATTAGACCTGAAAAATATGACTTCAAATGAAGATGATTCATCAAGTATATCATCCGATAGTGCAGTTTTACAAAGATCTCAAAAAATATTGTGATTGCTATCAGATAGCGAGAAAGGTTCATTGAGTAGTTCGTCCGATAAGATAAGAGAGAAATGTATTTTTCATGTACAAATGAAATTATTTTTGTATGTTCTATATTGCGTAAATTTCTTCAAACCATTATATTAACAATGGTATTACTAAAAAATTTATCGGCATCCATATTTGCCATAATTATGTACTTTTATTATTTGCTACGTCACCAGTCACCGGTGGCCCCCACGACGCTGTAGCCGATTGCCGGTCATCCTGTCCTCACGGCAGTTAACGTGTTAATCTCTCCATTTCATTGTGTTGAATTTCACTTTGTTAATTTATTTATCATCGCATCTTTCATTGTTTTAATTCTTTTAAGTGAAGATATTTCTAACAAGCATTTTTTTTGCTTGTGCATAAATTATTGCAGATATTTTTCCATTTAATATACAATTCCTTTCTTCTTGTTAACAGCAATTTCTAAAAAAAGAAGTTTTAAAAAGTATTAAATTACGTTCAATATTTTGCAATATAATTTGTGGTTTAAAAAAGATTGACAGAATATATTTGCTGTCAACTTAAAAAAAAAAAATCTTCAAAACTTGCAATTATGTAGTTATGTAGTTGCAATTACGTACTTACAATTATGTAGTTAATTATGTAGTAGTTGAATACTTTTATACGAACAATTTAAAATTTTTTTATCTTTCATACAATATAAAAATAAATTTTATAACCATTATTTTATTTTATTTTATTTTTTTCAATTTTCCTAAACATTATTATAAAATTTCCTTACACAGTCCATTATCAGATGCAAATATTATCTTGAATATGAAGTTTCATAAGATTTTCTTCATTAATTATATATGAGTCTCAATAATTATTTTATTTATTCTTTTAAACGAAGTTAAAACTCAAAAGAAATTTGTTTTCTAGGTTCGTCGAATTCGTTCATAAAGGGAAAGGGCACCTAAATAAAAGCATATGTATAATTTTTTATGTGTTACCAGCAAAATAAGAAAGTCAATATATAGATGGCCCAAGCGTTGTATATAATGCCTAAAACTAGCATGCAATGTTTGAAACAATATGTATCTGACACATTTTTTTAAGTATTATATAGGCTGCCAAATGACAACCTGGCAAAGTATGAAACACATCTCTGATTTGATAGAATGGAAATTTTGTGCACCTTTTGTTTCAAAACTGAAAATGCAATTGCAGATAAAATAAACTCTGGAATCAATTGGCAAATACAAAAAAAAAGTATCGCTGCTTCTTTGAAAACTTCTGTGTGAGTTCCTCTACCAGAAGTCGACAACACGGCAAAATGGGTTCACATAATATATGGACTGTTATAATGTATGCAACATAATATGATTTCAACCGACTTGAACTTCAGACGGAAATGTGAAACCGTTAAATGCAAGGTCTTAATTTTCTTTATGTCCTAAGATCTTGTTTAGAATTGGAGATATTCGAAATCACTTGATTCCTTTCCGGTCAGTTGCAATTGCACAGACCATGATGAGCAGCAAAGGATTTGTCAAATGTATGTCTGAAACTGTGTCAAAATATACAATTGCTTTGTATGAAAAAATGTAATGAAATGTATTTCAAATTGTCATTCAAGCCTATAACTTTGCAATAAATTTTTATGTCACTTTCATTCTTTTTTCAAAATGACAAATAAAGTTATTTTAATTCTCCTTAGTTTCTTCTTTCGCACACCCTTAAACTATTCTAGTTAATTCTCCTTCTTATTTGCTATTTCTTTTTCTGTTAATAATTTCAACTGTTCAAATACAAGAAGTTTTCAAAAGTGGAAAATGAAATTCTTATAATTTAGTATTGTAATAGCATTTGTATAATCATTTTTATTTTGACAACAATTATATCTATTGGAAACACTGAAAAAAAACTTTAAAATTTGAGATTATATAGATATTTTTAATACTCTTATATGAATATTTTTTTAATTATAGTTTACAATTCTTAAAATAGTAACATAAATTAAATATAACATAAAACGAAAACATTGTCTAGTTTATGAAGTATTATATGAATATTGCTTATTATTTACACATCTATTATCAACAATTTTTTTATTTTTACATTGAAAAGAAAGGAAATCTTAATCATCAGTATAATTATTTTCGATGTTCATCAAATTTTATCAGAAATATAAAATGAACCTACAATTTATATATATATATATATATATATATATATATATATATCCTGCTATACGGAACTCTCGAACTCTCAAAGTATTACAAATATTGTAAATAAAGTTTAAATAAATTTTGTTTATAAATGATTTTCTGACACCATTATTCATTATTATATGCTTGTAAAATGTTGTCTATTGAAGAGATATGTATTAAGAATTACATAATTTAGTGCTTTACACATTTAATTACTTTTTCACACAACATTTACTAATGCATTAAAAAAAGAGAGAAGTGCTCAAAATTTGTTAAATTAGTAATTTTTATTTCACTCATCTTTTTTTACTAATTCCTAATTTATTGCTCACATTGCGCAATATAAGAATTTATAATAAAGAAAATATTTTTAATAAGAATAATATATTTCTATGTTTCGATTTTTTATGAAATAGCTTTTAAAATTAACAGATAATATAGACAAAATTAGAAATTTAAAAGTAGGTATAATATATATAAATGAGTATAATTATTCTGATTAATTATATAGCTGAAACCATGGTTATAATTTTGAAAAAATCCAATGCAATAAACAATGAAAATAAATAGGAAATATAAATGAAGGAAATGAAGTTTATATATAGATAGATGAACAGGTAAATAAATTTTAACTTATTAAATATAATTTTAGCATTTTTAAATATTTTTAGGGATCATTAAAATAATAACATTTAAAAATTTGATATAGTAAGATTATACTAAATTCTGAGCTATAGTAAATGTTTAAAAATTTAAGAAGAGTACACATCATGAAAAATGTCATTCTATCAAAAAAATGTAGAATTTTAACTTTATCAAAATAAGTAAAAAAAACAAAATTATATTTATGTAAAAAATAAAAGTAAACTATTCAAAAATATTTCTTATTTTCAGTCGTTTCATAAAACTTGATAAAATTTTAGAAGTACGATAATTTTAAATATTATGATACTACCTTATAAAGTTTAAGAAAAGTGAATAATCAATAAAATAATATCTTAATTTAATGCTGGCAAGTATTCATAAAAAAACCTCTAATGTTTGATATTTGGTCTCCCCTTCTTAAAATACATGTGAAAATGATTCGCATTGGATCGGTCATTGATAAAAAGGATTGGCATAAAGTCGGCCGCTAAGCTATTTGTCGAGAAATGATCGGGAAATTCGTAGGAAACATATCGTGGCGTTGAACCGGAAGACATGGCCAGTGTCAATGCGAGATCGATTCGGATCTCTCTACACCCTCGTTCCTTTTATGGAAGGATCTTTTGCTGCTTGGTAAAAGACATTTTAGTAATTGCAACCCTCTTAACAAAGGTTTTAAAAAGAAAATCAAGAGAGAAAAATTACTCTGCAGACGAATATAAACAGGCTTTTGAAAAGTTAAATCACTGACTGACTAAAAATTCAATATTGTACAATCCTGACTACAAAAATTAGTTTATTCTTCTGATGGATAATTTGGATACAGAAACGAGGATAGTAATGCCTCATCGCTATTAAAAAGGTGAAGAACATCCCGTTCTGTATTTAAGTAAAACGATTTTGAATGCTGAAACCAAATACAGTTCCACGAAACAGGATCTAATGTACGCTTGGTGGGACAGTTTTTGGAATCTCAGCCTTTCCAATATAAGGTAAAGCACAAAGGAGAAACAAAAATTAAAATGCTAGTGCTCTTACCCGCAGTGAAATTAGAATTGAGGACGCTAATTAATTTATTAATTATTCTTTTTTATATATTCTGTAAAAAAAATATTAAGAAATTTTATCTTATTTTGTAGGTGAGGTAGGGAGTCACTATACCATAATAGATGCATAATTGTATTATTATTATTAATAATAATAATAATAATAAAAAAAAACATATTTAAATGTTGTGATTAGACCTCTTTCAGTGGTATAAAAATGTGTATTGAAGGAAAGAAGGAATTTCTCTCGTTAAAACCACTAAAAGATCCTTTTCTACAAGAATGGTGGAACTATAACGTTCCCTGTTACCTACACCTGATATTTAGCATTTTCGGCCAGCTGTATCAACATTGTTAAGTGTTCCAACTACCAGTGAATCTACAGGCAAAGCATTTCCCTGTTTTTTTTTCAGCGTTTTTTTTGGGAGGGGGTTATGTCATTTCCAGTTTACTGACAGATTGTCGGAAGACTGGACAAACATCAAAGCCCCATAAGGGAGGGACAATTAGGGAAATCAGGCCTCCTCTGTAGTCGGACTATCGTAGGAATACGGTTTTAAGTATCTCCGGTAGGTTGGTTTCGTCTGATCATTAGTTGTGCCCAATAAAGAGCTGCAGGTGCGTGTTTCGTAGATTCAAGAAAATAAATCCTATCTGTGAGAGGGAAGAGAGTCAAACTATTCAAATGTTAAACATTTATTTTCATTATGAAGTGCCTATAATCAACATGTGTTTTGGAAGGGTCAGCTTCAAGGATGGATCATAACGGAAATTTCCACGACTGACTGGAAACTATTGAGGAAAGATTACTGAAAAACTATTGTGTGACAGGGAGATGAAGTACACCAATGTACAAATGAGATGCGGGTAATTGACAGAAAAAAATTGCGAAGGAGAAAAAGGGAAGGAGTAGCAGTGACAGTCGTTGTTGTTGCTGTTGTTGCTAATCTCCATGGTCTGACTCAGAAGACCAGATCCAAAAGTCCGTTGACAATAAGAAAGTCAATGACGAGAAAGGGAGGGGAATAAATTTGTCCCCAAAGAAGCCCTAAGCAGTCTATAATATGTTCTGAAGATGACAGATGTTGGCAGCATTTTGGGCAAAAGGGGTTAAATTTTTCACCCTGATGCGAAATACGTTGTTGTTTTTTATCACAAGGGAGAATTAAGGACTTGCACTCCTTATTGGCTTGATACCAATCATGAGTAGGATGCACCATCCATTTGTTCTTATTTTAGAATTTCACTTGAGAGAAGAGCTCTAAGTATGTGAGTTGAGTTGAAGTCGCTAGGTTGCTTCCTTTGTTTGCAAGCTTATCTGCGGTTTCGTAATCAAATAAATCCCCGCCACATGGGTTGAATATCATGTTGGAGTTAAATCAGCTTCAAGCTCTGAAGAATAGGTACACTTGCTTTATCTCCAACATATGTCTAATCATTAAGATGCCCCATTGAGCTGAGGCTATCAGTAATTAGCCAAAGGTTCTCTTGGTTATTTTCAAAAGAAGCGATTGCTAATAGTTCGCTTCTAAAAACTGTGAAAAAATCTGTTTTTTTTGTTGGTATAGAGAAAAACTAGTCTGCGGAGTAACAATATAAATGTCACTATCTGCAAATTTGTTGATTAAGGACTTGCACTCCTCGGTTACTATTTGCCATCGGTTTACTATTTAATGTCATATTTAGAGATTTTATTAATTACTATTAAGGTCAGTTGTCTAAGGTGTTACAACACATTTTTCCTTTTCATTAACGGGAACAGTGGGAACAGAAAGGTTGAAGTGAAAGTGAATCCTTCTAAGTTCTACAATTCAATTCATACAGGAATGAAGACAATGCGACTCTACAGTTTAGGAAATTAAATTCTGAGACTAAACGAGACTAAATGGACTATTTTTCTTGAGTCTCTGGAAGTTAGTCCAATTACTTAGATATTTTGAGGTCTTGTTTTGAATGCCATGACGAGAGAGTTTGTTATGATATTTGGCAAGCTTAGCATGCTTTCATGTAGTCGGCTTCATAAAGGAAAGTATCTGATGAACATTTTAGTTCAGCTGCACTCAAATGTACCTATTGAAGTTTCTTCAGGTTGGAATCGGAGTAACAGGGATAAATTGTGTATATATATCCAAGTGAAGATCTGGTGATAACTATATAAGTAGCTCTATGGGTCGTCTCTTAAGTTCCCTGTTCCCTACCTACAAACTATTTAAGGATGTTTAATTGTCTTCTTGCTTTTGGGAACGATGTAATCATTGTGTTTATTACTTGTAAGCTCAGAATCCAAAGCAAATCTAAATTATATTAGAAATTTTTCGTATGCAAGTTCTTTCTTTTTGTTATTAGATATATATGTGTTTATTGGTTGTAAAAAAATGGCAATTGATTTGGAAAGATTAAATTTGAGTTTAAAATCTGAATCAAACGCGGAGAAGGACTTCAAAGATGTATTGAGTTTAGACTCTAAAATCGTTTGAGGAGAAATCAGAGAAGTTTCGTGTGGTTTGAGTCCTGAATTGAATCTCTAGAAATCTCCAATGAAGATCGGTGGATTCCTAGAGCTACCTCAGGAGTAGCCAAATAAGTTAACAGTTTGTTAGGTTTTTTTTTTTGTGTGATTCTATTTCTTTGAATTGATAGAGGAATTATCTTCAATCAATTCGAAGATAAATCCAGCGATTAACGTTCAACTGTTGCTTAAATTTTATCAATCATATTATCCTTGATGAAAACAAGTTTTTCTTGTGCATATATGAGGCTGTAAAAAAGAGAATTGTCTAAAATGTTACTACCTTATTTCATTGGTCTGTATCGAGTAATTACAGTATTTACAGACGGTTATCAAAATAATGGAAACACTGTGAATAAAAATGATATATTTGAGTTCTACTCGTACGCATTAAAATTTAATTATACTCGCCATTTTTAAATAGCAATGTATATATTCTGGTATTATATATTAGCTTTATTTGTGCTCGATAATTCTTGAATTTCCTTCAAAAACGTAAAAAGTTGGATCTTTCAAATTTTTAACTATCCCAAATTGTAGGAATCATCAAGTTGGAGCAGGTGTGACCAAAATATCTCAACTTTTAAGCTTTTCCAGAGGTACGGTATCTAAAGCCATGATAGCACACACAAATAAAAAAGTATACCTTTCGAAAAAATTTCTGTTAATAGCCTAATGTTTTTGAAAAAATAAATGCATTAAATAGATAAATGATTTGAAAAACTTTTCTATTCCGGCTCAAAAAAAGAAATTGACAGCTTAAACCTTTTGTTCATTCGAACATACATAACCAAAATAATGAGATACATTTATTTATCACCTACAAACTTATCCTAACAGACAAGCCTTAACTGGAAAATACCACACCAATCCTCTGGAAGGCAGATTTGGTGAATACATGCAGCTGTGTGATGATAACTTTAGTGTTTCTGTAGAACAAATTTTACAAATAGAAATAAAAAGTAAAAATTAGTACCTTTTTAAAACTACATTAAAAAAATATAGCACTTTTCATTTGAAATAACAATTTCATTTTTTTTTCATGTACTTGTCCAAATCCCAGAATTTGAAATGAAAGGTGTACATTTCCATAATTTTACGGATGAAGAAGAAATGTTTATTCCTTTCTATATTTATATTTCTAAATATGCGAAAGTATAGAATTATTATCAGCGAAAAAAGAATTGATTTTTGAAATGACAAACTCTTTAGCTAAAGAATATTTACTTGAGATTGATAAAGGGAAACTGATGTTGTATAGATGAAGACATTGTTAAAAATTTTTGAAGCAAGTTTCATATTTTTTTTTAATTTATTTTAACAGATAATGAATGTTCTCTCCAATCAGAAAATATACGACCAGGGTTTAAAAAAAATTACATTATGTAAAACTCCAGATTTAAATATATGCAGGAATATTCTGTAAATGTCAAGGAATAAAAGAAGAGAGCAGCCAAAAAATGATATCTGCTTTTAATGATATATTTATTATTAATAATACAAAGTTAAGTGAAGGCAAAAAAAATTTTAAAAATACAAAATTGAGTGAAGGCAAAAAATGAAAATTGGATATTATTTGTATATCTTAGTTGTATTCATGGAAACAGTATTAATATTAATATTAGGAATTAAATTAGTGAACGATAAAAAAAAAA
>JAOUZG010041477.1:525300-558054 GCA_026289955.1 Argiope argentata | reverse complement strand
TATGTATGTATGTATATATATATATGTATGTATGTATATATATATATGTATGTATGTATATATATATATGTATGTATGTATATATATATATATATATATATATATGTATGTATGTATGTATGTATGTATATTATTCACTATAAAAACTTGAAATCCCAATAAAATGTAATACGGATATTATTTCGTGATAGGTTCCCTTTATATTACCAATGTATTACACAAAAAAAAATTGCAGAACACTAAGTCGACTGAACTTTTTACTGCAATGTGTGGAAGATTTTGTCGAAGAATATGCAATTCAAGAAGAAAAAAAGTTTCTCAAATTTGGCGGCAATCAAAATCGGCAAAATTAACACGGATCATTAGTAAACATTTCCCAATTTTTCTGCCGGCTACTCCATCAAAACTAAATCCTCTCCGAAGATGTATCGTTTGCTCAAAAAATGGAAAACGCAAGGAAACAGAGTTTTGGTGTACGACCTGTGAAGCCGCATTTTGCGTAGTATCGTGTTTTGAAACATATCACATATACATAGCTTGAAATTTTTAAAAATATTTCATTTTTCTTGTTTATTCTTGCTATCTTCAATTTTTCTTGCTTATGTAATTTGTTATTTTTTGACAATTTTCAAACTCTTAGAAAGAATAACGTATTTAGAAACGATGGTCTTTTGAAACTAAATTTCAAAGTTAACTGGCTAAGATGATCCTCCTAGACACATTCACTGACAACCGAGTGATAAACCAAGGATGTAAGAATGAGTGGCCTTCACAATCTCCAAATGTTATTCCAGCGGACATGTGTCTGTAGAAATAACTGAAGGCTTGTGTCTACCGGGGCTCTCCAACTACTTTGATGGAACTGAAAGGCCGTCAATTGGCCGTAGGTGGTATCGATGCCAGCATGTTACACGCAGCTGTAATATGCGTAGTTATGACCTCACTTGCTTAATGGTTTGTGGTGGCTGTCATGTTGAGTATTTTTTGATTCAAAATAAAATTTTACTGTCCTCTGTTTTTCTGATTTGAATAAACCATCTTCGTTTTGCTTGTGAGCGTCATCTATTGATCATTTTTAAATACGTTTTTTAATGAAAATAACAAAATTCTAAGGCTTTCTGAACACATTCCGGCAAAACGCAATTATTTTTTTTACTAAGAATTTTTGAAGTTTGCACGAATTTATGCCGCACCCGGTATATAGTTATATTGCTAACTAATCATTTGTGTCTGCTAAAATTTGAGGAGGTTAGTAGCTGAATTCAAAGTTAAGTTTCTTCTTGATGCACTATTTACTAAACCATAACCCAAATGTACGGCTGAAGAATAAAACAGAATAAAAAATGATTTTAACCATAAAATATGTAGCATTTATTCTCCAGAAATTTTAATCTTTTTAATGATTATCCATATATGTAAAGTAAGTCATTAAAATTATGATTAATGAAGTTCAGGTAAAACTCTCTTCAGCAATGTAATCTTAACTTCTATTGTTAATGTTTGCTGATTAGCTATGTTTTTATTATATTTTTCAAACGATGTAACTATTTCTAACATCAGAAGAATTCAGGACTGCTTTAAGCTTCCGGGGTCATTGAGGTAATTCAAATATCGAATCCCTTTTATGGATCAAACAATTTATCGTATTTAGTTGCATCTTTATTCAGCAGTTTTAAATAGCAAATTTTGAAAAACTGCCGGAACAAGTCCCTTTCTAAAACGTCCATAAAAGTGCACAGTTAAAATGTAAAATTAACTTTAAACCAAATATTAAAAACAACAGTCAACGTACTTTAAAACAAATGACTTCTTAACAAGCCTACAGCTTATGCGTTCGCAACAAGAAATGAACCATAGAGAAGAAAAAATCGAATATGAGTTGTCATTAAATAATGTTTTATATTTCTCTGAAAGGAAGTAATGAATGTTGAGTTCTAAAATGAAATGTTTATTTTTAGAGTCATCAATGTTATTTTTGAAATTGCTTATTATGTTCCGGGAAATGCCATCTTACCAATGAGTTTGCATAATCATTAGTAACGCAATGCCAAATAAGAAGCTATCCATATTTTTAAATTTGTGAGTACTGCTCTAAATGCATCTTTTTAGGATAAATATAGAAAAATGTCTGATATGAATGATCTGAAACTTTCCTTGTTCACATAAAATGTTTTTTTACTTCAATTTCTGCAACAATTTAAATATGTTGTATGTTTAAAAAAATTAACACTTTTTTTTACATTAAAAATTATTTTTTCGTGTGAACTGTATTTGCAAAATGTGTAGAATACCGTATATTTTCGTAACAAAAACTGCTACAGTCAAAAAATTTATAATTTTACAAGCTTTTAAAACACAAATAAATGTTCGGAGTTTAATTTTTATATTAGATAATGGACATTTTATTAGCTTATAATTTTGAAACGAATTGATTTAAATTAATGAAGTTTGGCCTCCGGAAGTAACGTTTGATATAGTTTTTTTTTTAATTCAAAAAGAAAAATGTGTGTTCTTATCGGAAATTTCGAAATTTGCACTTATTTCAATATTTTGACGACTTTTATGGAAATTTTTAACATTGAAATATAAGAAATCTTTAACATAGTATTAAGTCTTCCAAAACAACACCTTTTCACCGATTGTACGATGAAAGATGTCAGAATAGTTCTTTTTTCTTTTTTAATAAATCTTTTTAATAATTAATAATAATTAATAATTCTTTTTTTATAATTAATTTGGTCAGTTTTTCTTTATACTCACCTTGTTTAGTCGCTGTACAATTTCAGAATCGTAAACTCACTAAATGTATTGAAATGTTATATTCCTAATGAGCAGTCAGAATGTCATATCATAATATTTTACCTTAGAATGAATTTCCAAGCATTACAAAGCAGTTTTTGTATATCAGATTTAGCCTTTAAGGCAGTTTCTTTCAAAGAGGTTTCATCAGAAAACTCTTTACCTGAATTGTTAAGTCTAATTTATTATTAAAAGTTTTAATATTTAAAAATATACTTGCATAATAAGTAATGTACAGATTTGTATTTTCGAAAGGCATTTAGTTGCTCTAGTGATGAATAGCATTTTAAATTTGTGCTAGAGGAATTTAGTTGTAAATATATGGTGATTATAGTTCTGAAAATTGAAGAAATATTATATTATTTCTTATTTAAATTTTAAGAATTTGAATTAACATGAAGATATTCTTAAAACACAATAATGATAATAATTTGATATGGTTAAAAAACCAAATACTGCAACTAAATTTGAAAAAAAAAAAGTAAAATTTCTCATCCTTAAGATTTAAATGCTTTGCGCAATCGGGTACTATTATCAAATCTGATTTTTTTCCTTGTTTTTTAGGTACATATCAATTGGAATTCTTCCGTTCAAAATGCAATCATAAATTTGGATTCTGCTTCACCTTGATACATATTCGGGGGGAAACTTCTTAAAAAGAATGCGTATTCTTTTAAGTTCGTTTTCTTCTGTAAAAGAATGCATTGAGAAAAAAAATATGTATCTAAATGCATCATTAATATCAAATGATAAGAATATTTATTATGCGTCTAACAAATTATTTTTTAACACATTTGTTTGGTGAATTTACAAAAAATTCGTGCTCGAAAAAGGAAATAATTATTCCATTGTATCAGTGAAGTCTTGCTAAGAAAAGTTATTCAAGAGAATGGAAATGATTACATTTTCTATAATAAATGCCTTTAAATTCAGTAAAAAAATACGTTTACATTTTTTTTTTTTTTTTTTTGAAATTTGAATGCACCGTTTAAATTGTGAAACATTTTGATTTTTATTTTCAAAACCACTTTTGTTTTTTTGAAAACACATTCATCTAAAGAGTCAAGTAAAACTGCTGAGTAAGTAAAAGTTAAAATACTGAAATTGAATAATATTCAACAAAAGACATGAACTTCCACATTAATTCATTTTATCCACAGTTACAAGAGTGCGTGTCGCAAGCAAAAGGTTTTAAGTTCCGTAAATAGAAGCTATCAAACAAAAGGCGTTTAAAATTATTATTGAATTGTAACTCGACTAATATTTTTATTTTTAATAAAGTTTTTATAAAATTTCATAGAATTTTAAACATTTAATGTTTTTTTTTAATTTAATGTCAATACACAATATATTCTTTCTTTTTTTTTTTCAATTTAAAATGAAGTTAGTCGAAAATAGTATGATACATAGAAATTAAAAAATGCTAATAAATAAGAAAATATGAAAATACATTATTATTATTATTATTATTATTGCCGACAACGTTTGTTTCTTGTGTCGGCCTTTTTCTCTCACCATCGCCAAAACTGCTATGCTCACGCTTCGTTCATGTATACCGTCAATTATTTATTTCGTATTATTCAAAATAGGGAACCGTTTACGAAATTATTACTAGTTCTTTATAAATTCTTATTCAAAATTTTAAAACAAAAATATTTTTGATTTTTTGTAAATAATATGATAGTATGTATAATAATAATAAGCAATATTAAATACCTTACCGTTCGACAAAACTGGTAGGCAGTGGCAAAGAACGCTCCACAACAAAACGCGTAATTTCCACCCGCCCATGTTCACAACTAACAGACTGCAAATGACCAAAATTCTTCAGTACGAAAACATTTTGATTAGAGGGAGGAGTCAGTTGACTTCGGGGGGAAGAAAATATCCCTTCTCCAATCGAAACTTAGCTGAGGGAAAGTAAATCCACGCCTACTGAAAAATCATTTCTCTCTGT
The DNA here is from genome assembly GCA_026289955.1 of Argiope argentata. Taxonomy (NCBI): domain Eukaryota; kingdom Metazoa; phylum Arthropoda; class Arachnida; order Araneae; family Araneidae; genus Argiope; species Argiope argentata. The sequence continues at coordinate 553,298 of JAOUZG010041477.1, read as the reverse complement.
TCTTATCAATACATGGTTTAAATAGAGCAATGTTATTTCTAACCATCTACATCAGATTATCAAACGGTATAAGAATAATCAAAATTATAAATATAATTAAGCGAACAAGTTAAATGAAAATGAAAACTTAACAAAGATGAGAAAGAAATTTTGATTTAAAAAACGTAAGCTAATTACATTAGTTTATTCCACCAAAATCTTCTTAAATATCTTCTTTCAGTGCTTAAATTTCGAGAAGAAAAATGCACGAATTCCTATAGTTGTCGGAACGATTGTAACAAAAATTTTATAAGCAAAAAATGGGGAATCTTGATCTGAATTGGAATTGGAAATTATACTTTCAGACTTATAATTGTACTCATTGAAAGGATAATGAGCTCAGTCATCCTCTTTGAAACATAACATTATCACAGACTTAATAAACATTTCTTGGTATCTTTTTAAAAATGTATTTTACTGAACTGTATTTAAAAAAAGAAAATAATCCCTAATAAAATACTCCATTCAAATATCCACACTTCTATGCAGCAGTGAGTTATTTCATTTCGCAACGCAAGTTCCTAAGTTATTATATTATTTAAAGTGTATCTTTTGGCATTAAAAAAATAGAGATTCTATTTTTTTTTTTGGCACTTTTTACAAAAACAAAAGTTACCATAGCATATATCGTACTGTCAAATTTTGGCAAAAATATTTTACGCAGGAAAATGAATTCTCACTTAAGCAAGTAATACGACCAAAAAAATATTTATTATTTTTACTCTTTATAAAACTAAAAATTCTGAATTCGAAGACAATTCAAATATATGAGACAAAGATTTACGTTTTTGAATATCTGCCATTGGAATGAAATCTTGTCTTAATCGTAACTTGTTAAATTTAAGATACTTGGTGAATCAATTATTATAATAAATTACATTTTGTATATTTCTAAATCTAAACAAAATATTTTTTAAAGGCAAATTATTAGAATTTTTCAAATAATAAATCTCGTAAAAAGCCCAAATTAAAAAAAAAATCTTGGAAAAAAACGTGAAATATATATTTAATAAATGAGAATTAAAAAAAAACTGTTAGTTTTATAGTCTTCTTCTTCTTCTTATCTCCACAATGGTCTGACGAAGTATGATCAGATCAAATAAACCACTGACTCTGAGATGGCCGATGACTGCCCAAGGGGATGAATAAATATCTCCTACACTGAGGTCAAGAATGTGAGAGGGAGGAGGCTGGAGAAGTTGGCATTTAGGACAAAGAGGAAAGCATTTCTCTCGCCCAGAGAATTTAAGACATTTTAGGTGTCCGCTGGCAAGTCGCGAATTATAAGTATGGGATGACCTATCTCCTGAGATGGAAAGAAATGAACCTGGTTTAGGTCCCTTGTACCAGCTGTTTTGTACAAGCCAGTTTTGCCTGACGTCAGATTTTTTGAAGGAGAAAAGCTCCAGATAAGGTCAGTTTGGTAGAAGTGGGGGCATTTTGAAAACAACCCTCTTTGGCCAGTCTGTCTACCATTTCGTTGCCATGAATGTCTACTTGTGATGGCAGACAATTTTATAGTAAAAAAAAATAATGTTTTTGTAGAATTGATATTAGGGAATGTTACAGAATATATTAGTAAAGAAATTTTAATATTATAGCTGCCTTAATATTTCGCTGCATATTAATAAATTAATATAAGATATAAATGTTAAATTATTACGAACTTCACAGTAAATTATATTATAAATTATAAAATGGCAATTATTATGCTACAAATCAGACATTTGTTTTATTCCACGGGCATTAAGATAACAATTCAGGAACAGAATCTTCACGATCCTAAACTATGTATATCAACTTACAAAGTGTTTTTATGATAAAAAAGAGTAGCTCCTAAATGCTTCTACTAATAAAAAAAATCCACAATAATTCATTAGTTTTTATTATGTTATTGTAAGTGATATTTTTGTTCGTTTTGTAAAACTGTTATTATTGTAAATTTCAAAAAACTAAAAAAATATTAAGTATTAAAAAAAAAATTAGATATTTTTGATTTTTTTCAGAATGAGAGATTCCAAATATTTTATTTGAGATTCAAATCATGTTACAGAACTACAAATGATTTTAACACTAAAGAAATAGAAACAGTACAATCACTGGCAACTGATCTATTCATTACAGATGAAAAATTGCATGAATTAGATGAAAAATTGGAAATTTTAGAGGAAATATTGAAAGAAAATTAAATAATTTAATTCCGAAGAAAATTAAAAATAATAGTGAAAGGGAAACATTTCCAAACTCACTAAAAATTAAAGACAGAATATTGATACATTTCCTGGCAGAACAGTTGAAAATGAATTTAATGTTGAATGAAATATGAACAGTTGTGAAATTGAGTTGAATATTTTGTTAATAATGTGCGTTTAAGATTTAAAATAAGGCTATATTATTTATACTTTAGTTTAAAAAAAATCGTGGTGAATTTAAATTTATTTATTTATTCTTTTTAACTGTTTTAAAGAGTCATTTGAAAATACGAAGCTAATCATTATTTCTCAGAAGAGAAAAATTATTATTCGTGTAGAAATGCGTTTTAAATATGTTAAAGAGTTAAGATGTTTGGGGGCATTGCGAAAAACATCTAAATTCATTTGTGTGTTAGTATAACAAAAAAAATCAGATATTATTTCTTCAAACTAAACAGCGATCTAAATTGTATGGACTTTTTAGAAAGCTAATTGAAAGTTTTATGGGAAGATCGAAGAAAAAAACAGAAAAAAAATTAGTTCAGTTCTCGGATGCTTACTTTACGATCTCGGCGTAAAATGGGATGGAAAAGCAGCCCTTTTCTAAAATTGATCCTTTTGCTCTGACTTGGAGTTTTTTTTTTTCTGAGAACCCCTCAAAAAGATTATTTGCCCAATGGTTACTTCATTTCGTTCTGTTGTCGGGTTCTCTTTCATGCTCACTGAATTGAAACGCTCCGAAATACGTTTGATTTGTAAGCAGTCCTTTTAGGATACTCGTAGAGTCCCTGCTGTGTCTACAGATGGCGGTCGAGTTTCGTCTGGTACATGCGGCCAACTTCCCTTAGTAAGAAAGTGGTAAATAGAGGGTGACGGCGATAGGCATGGTTATTGTTGCTACATAGCTCTGTCAGACGTAGGGAAGGGCTCTGATTAATTTCTGATATAATTTCTGAAAGCCTGATTCAGAAATTATATCAGAAATTAATCAGAGCCCTTCAGTAGACTTTCATATTCCTGTTGATGCTTCTCAACTCAGTGGTAGCAGGGTGTTTGGTACATAATTGCATATACTTTACCAGACTGTAACGAACTCGGGGCAGATCAATCCTTAAAAAGGGAAAATCTTGCACCCGACTTTCCTATTTCATGGGGAATTCAACCAGTCAGGATAAAAATACGTTGAACTGAGCTGAGGAATCAGCAAATATCCGATAATAATTATTTAAAATAGATCTGGAATTATTACACATGTATTTGGAGTTTATTTTTTATTATTATTTTGATTACTTAAAAAAACATGTGATGGTGTAATAAGAAATAAAAAGAGAAAATGACTAATGATTTGGAGTTCTCAACAACAAAATTTTTTTAAAAAAATGCTACCACTGAACAATAACCAAAATAAACAATTGATACTTAAACATCGCACATTAGTAGCTAGGATTCGCAATCATTTAATTAGGCAGAAAAATAAGGAAACTTAGTTGCGTTTCCGTATTTGAGATACTGCACTAAAAATAACTGTTGAAGTGCCAAGTTCTAACTGCAGGGATATTTCTAAGACCCCCTACAGTATTCAAACGCCAGTTTTGAGCAACCAATCAACTTTTTTTTATAAATACGTATACGAATGTAACGACGTAGAGACGGTGGGGCTGTGAGCGCCCTCAGTTTCTTTTCTGGCCATCAAACGGGAATATTTGAAGAGATAATCGAAAATATTTTAATCCTCACATTTAAATGAATATAATTTCAGTTTAAGTAAAAAAAAAGACATTGATATTTTATTAATTAATTCGGTATGTTTAACTGAAGTTTGCGCTAAAGTTTTATTGAAATAATTCTAATATTAAAAATAAAAAAAAACTGTAGCTTTTGCGATATTTGTAAAACTGCTTTTTCTTTCTTAGAGGAAAAAGCCACTTTATCTATTTTGCTTCATAGTGAGGCGATATTTGAATATAAGATACAATTCGACTTTCTCTCATTGATAAAAAAGATTCGGCTAATTTCATGTAGATGACAAAAATTCCCTTATAGTTATTTTATTACCCATCTGCTCTCAAGAATCGGTGCAAATCAGATCGCATAGTTAATAAAGTTAGCCGGGAAATCATGACAGTAGTTTAAAAAAGATAGTTCTAGTACAAAATAACCTCAGTGAATCGAGGCTGAAATGGATGATAATTAAACCTCTTTCCAAACACTTCGAAGACTAAAAATTAATAAAGTTTATTTCTATTGAAGACGGCTTGAGAGTATTTAATTTTAATTCATTTGAATTACAAATTATAGAAAAATCCACAGTACTTTTGATTTTGTTAATGGAGGTAGTAAAATTATTTCACTTGATTTAATCAAATGTATACTCCCCCATTGAACATGGCGTGCAACAGAAAATAACGAACCACCATTTTAGTTGCGTACAGGAAGTAATCGAAGATTTGGGAGAACATTGGAAGCCGCCAGAACATTGAAACCCTGGTGAATGCAAGAACTTTCGATTTTTAGCAAAGCACTTGGAAGTCCTTTAGCTCTTCCTCTGGAATCAGATTCTGATCTTAATATCCATCGAATCCTTGAAAAACAGTCTCTGAAAGTTAAAGAATTTGAGTCTGTAATTCTAGGATGGTGAACACTGTTTACGACGAACACTCTGTTGTGACCACCGATCATTTACTCCGTGATTTGTCTCTGCTGATATTCTATGTAACTGTCATCAATTTAAAGCCCTTTTTTTGGGAGGGACTTCTTTAGTGTAAGTGGTAGAAACAGTTATCACTTCCAAATTTAGTCCCAGATTTTTATTCACATATTGACGCGGGACACAGTATAAAAATAAAACATAAAACATGAAAAGAAACCCAAACACTCTGAAAGTTACAGATAAAATTAAAAGTTTCTGAAAGTGCAAAGACGTTTAATTTCCATTTTAGAAAAAAGTTTTACAGAACGCTTCAAGCAGAGTGAGTTAAAGTCAATAACCACATAACAGCCGTTGCCAAAAACATAATACTAATTGAACACTAAATTGGCACCAGATACAATGTCATACATTTAAATGATAATAAAAGAACACAGAAACAACAAAGAGAAAACAAAAAATAATACGAGAACAAAGTTAATAAAATAAGGACAATTATAATAAAAATTGTAAATACATCCAAAATACCCCCCCCCCTGCCAAGAATTATTTATTCTTCCCAGATTGTCAAAAGTGAGTGTTTTACAACAGGTCTTCTAAAATAATCTCTGTTATCTTATATCAGTGAGTGAGTACCACTAACAGTACTCACTGTTATACCTCTCTAACGCTACCGCCCGTGCTAGGGTTAATCTCAGAAATCCGATCGAATGATCAAACACCAGTAGACACGTTGTCTTCCTTGATTAATGCAAAATTACCTGTAGATAAATTTGGAACTCTTTCTTTCAATATATATATGTTGTAAAGAATTTAAATATTTCTTATAATACTTCTTCCAAAAACAGTGCTTCATTTTTTAGGGACAATTCCTATCGTTTCAAAATAGTGGACTTAACCTTATTTATTGACCTGTTTTCAGAAATACTAGAAATGACATTTCCAAATAAGAAATGGGGGCGCTGTGCAGGCATATAAATTAGATACATCAACATGATTAATTTTACTCTAAGACCGAAAATATGAAACACACTCAATTTGTCAAGAGAGTAGTTGACTCTTCAAAAGTTAATCATTCTTTTATTGTCTGATCATTCTTTACAGGTGAAATTTAATCCCAGATTCTTACAAGCCACAGAAGTGGGGTGAGGCAGGGGGAATAATTTCCCATTCTATTGCGGTTTGAGTCAATTTGCAATAGTTTCATTACCATTAAGTTGAACTAAGTTCATTACCATTAAGTTGACTTAAGTTGGGCTAAAATATTGTGTAACTCAGATGGCTTTCTGTAAGCACCCAAAGAATGTCTGCCATTAATCAAGAAAAAAATTTTAGGCGGATCTCGCCTGGATACAAATCGCCTAAGAGCTGCAATAAAGGAATCAGCAGTTAAATCTCACTACCTCAATATGATAAGCTTCGGTTGCTAGACATGCAAACAGAGCTATTCAACCTTTTGTGTTCCTCCCGCAATGACCTTTGTAACATTTTAAAATTACTGGTCCAGCATAATCAATGCATGTGCTACGAAATGGTCTTTCAAAAGTTATTCTTTGTTTTGGCAGACTTCTCATTAGTTTATTATTTAATGAACATTTATATCAGCGACAGACAATACATTTATGGATAAAAGAATAAATGAGTTTTTGACCTTTGAGGATGTTCACAAAACGAAATAATATGAAAAGTGAAACAAAAAAAAAGAAGGAAGCTAAAAGAAAGCAAGGAGAAAACGGGGAAGGAAAGAAAAAGAAAGAAACAAGTCTTCCAGCAATTAGATTTTTAATCAAATAATGTGCAAAGCGTCTTATTTTCACCAATGTGTAGTAGTAAATAGCGAAATTGGCTCAAGCTTCAACTTTATTAGAAAGTCATCAGGTGTTCAATTTAGTTATATTAACATCCTGTTGTAAAGTAACACTGGAGCTATTTTGGTTTCGAACCTCGTATTTTGAATCTGGGTCAGATGACGAGGCCGACACCGGAGCTGGCATCCCTTCTCCACACCTCACCACACCAGTGGGAGGACGTTTGGCCTTGACAGATTTAACGTGCAACAGATCCCCTCACACGAATGTTCTTCGGTGGAATCGGGTCGGGAACCTGCAACCCTGCGGCTCAGGAACCGAGACCTCACCAGCGGGTCACCGCGGCCTCGTGGTAAGCTTATCAAAAGATAATACAAAAAAATGTCAAAATAGTGTGAAAGCCAAAGGGGAAAATTTAAAAGAAGTACGAAAAAGAGGCAATAAAAATTATTAATTAAAGAAATAAATGAGTAGATAATGGATAGAAAACATTTAACAGGACATATATGATTAAAATTCCTAATGCAGTAATACAAATACAAAATTTTTATGGTAAAAAAAAGAAAATATATAGGAAAAAACCATGTAGCTGAAACCATAAAGTGAAGCTGAGTTGGATCAATTTATAATAAATACTAGGTTCTTGAAAAACGGTAAAAAAAAAACTATATCTACTACAATATTACGGTATCTATATTTATCAGCCTAAAAGGATGCACTTCTGAAAACAAAAAAAAAATTGAATAAGCGGATGTGATCTTTTCAGAATCGCATGTCGAATGTATTTCAAACATTTTCCTAAGATTAGTGTCAATACGAAAATGAAACACTTGAAGAAACTTCCATTTTCTTGAGTCCTGTAAAAACATCTTTTTTCTTTTTTATTTGTATTGTTAAACCTTCCAGATTTTTAGTTGTGATGGCGGATCTGCTCTCAGATTCTCCAGGTCTAAATGTGACATGCATTGGAGAGGGGAAGGAGAAATCAAAAGCAATTCAACTCCGCTTCTCGGAGGCATGTTATGTTCAATTCCATGCTAGGGTTGCTAGAAATACAACTTGGTGACTTTCTGGCAAAAAAATGGAATTCAAACATTCACGGATTTGAGAATATTAAACTTTTTGTGCATGGATAATGGGAAAAAAAATATTCGATTTCAATTTTAACAGAGCAGAATTTCAAATATATATGAAGATTTTATGTAATCATTTTTAATGATGATTTAAAAACAGTTTCACGGGATAAGCTATTCTTTAAATTTTAATTTCAATTCTAAGATTTTAAGCTACTTTTAATTGTTTTATCTATCCCTAATAGCAGAGAATAAGAGAAGACAATATGGTTTCAAAGGGTTTTGAAACCATTACTTTTGATGGCATATTAATTAGAGAAATCATAAACAGTTTTTTAATGAAAAAAGCATTATTTGTGGAATTATTCGAAAAATCCAAATGTAGCAACTTAACAAACCTTGACTAATGTGTTGATCGGCAGGCTTGGATTAAAAGCTATGGTCTATAAGCGCGCTTCAAAGGTCCGTGGCTGAAATGAAGTCTTTTTTTTAATTTCGCGTTTAATTTATTCCCAGAATCTATTAACACATTTAATTTTATTCGACAAACCATCCCTTCAATAAAAGTAATGCTGATTCCAAAAAAAAAGAAAAATTGCACTACAAATACCGGAAGTCTGTGATATAATTGATTTTTCTCAAAAATTTCTATCTTTCAATGACGATTCTTTTAATATCTTCAAATAAAATAAATTGTTAACTTGATATGTGGTTTTTAAGAAATATTTTTGTAATTTTCATACCGAAAACACTTTCTGGCTTTTTCAACATCGAGAATTATTTATAGTTCTGATGTTCTCTCTCTGAACTATCGTTCGTCGGAACTTATTTCCCCCACGTTTCATCTGGCTCTGTCCATTAATTTATGTCAACGTTTTTAAAAAAGCAGGTGGAGAGAACATCCATTTTCTACGAACAAGACTGAAATGTAGCAGTCAACATAACCTTGGGATACACTTTGAATACATTTTGAGGTCACATTCATTCAAGTTCTAAATTCATAAGTGTGAGATGTTTTACTTATCCGCTTGAAAACAATTTTCTTCTTCATTTCAGAATAGAAGCCTAAAGATTCTAAATTTATTCTTTCTGAATATTCTAAATATATTCCTACATACCCTAATCGCTATTTTAAAAAGGGATTGAAATTAACATTGAAAGTTTCTTTGAAAAAATAATTTTAAAAAAGCTTCAAATCGTATCTTTAATACAACAGATGTACATTATACCTTAAGAGCTAGATTTATTATGTCTAACCACTAAAGATTTTCAATGAAGCATCCAAAAAAAATTATAGCATTTCAAATATCATAAAGAATAAGTGAAAGTTATTGTATTTTTAATCTCACAAAGAACAAGTAAAAAGAAATTAAACCTTTAAACATAGCATGGTAAATAAAATATAAATACTCTGTTGCATTCAAAATTACCAAACATCGGTAACTAGCAATAACTGTCAAGAAAAAATTGGAAATAATCCACTTAAAAAAGAAACATCTGTAGCAATTTACAACCAAAATAAAACTCAAAAAATGTTTCGGCGCCAGCTCAAGACAGATTGTATCCAGATGCTGTTTGACTTCACTTTCTTTTTCATTAAAATAAATAAAATATTATTCATAAAAAATTTATACACTCAAAGTACTAAGTTAAAATTTTGTTTTTAATATAATGAATTTAAATTTTAGCATTACCAAATCAATACAACAGAGATAAAAGTATAATATTTTGAACCAAAACCAAACGAAACGGTAACAGATAAAAGGACACGTTTTTTTGCTTCTTTAACATCGAAAAAATCCAATTTTTTTTCTATTAAAGGTTTGAAATATTTTAACTCCTAACTCTTTGGAACATAAATTGTAGAAAAGTGAATAGTACTTACGGATGTTGCGTATTGTTATCGTAGGTAGCAAAATTATTTCACTTAATTCCATTAAATTTCACTTGATTTGACCGTATTTCATTTATTAAACTTGAAGTGCATTAGAGTGTTAACTGCATTATAAGATGATGAACCATCATTCCACTTACACACAGAACACTTAAACAGAACCCTTCACTGTAACAGGAAGCACTTTCGATTCCAAGTACTGTTATGCTTAAGGGCTTTCTTCTCCTTTCACTAGAGCAAGGCTATCGTCTTAATCGCCATTAAATCTTGGAGAAACAGGCTCTGAAGATACAATAATTTCATTCTAGTAACCATTGATTATGATGATTATTCTGTTGTGACCACCAGTCATTTATTCCGTGATTTGTCTCAACTCAAATCCCATATCATTATCACCAGTGTATGAAGAGGAGTTTCTTTTGATGTAAATGGTAGAGACAGTATCACAGCCAGTTTTAATCCCAAAATGTTATTATTATGTAGATATGGGACACAGCACACACATAAAACAATAATATGAAATTTAACAAAAATATCGCATCATCTTTAGATTTTTTCAGTCCTAGGCTTAGACTGACCTCTACTCTCCCATTTCGTCAATTCCAGACTCCGATTGATCTCTCATCCCTCGCTTCGTCAGTCCCAGCATTGACTGACCTCCTCCTTCTTGCTTCGTTATTCAGGGATTACTTGTATTTTTTCCTCGGAATTGAACTCTAAACATTTCCTCCTTCGTTCTGCAATATATTTCTCATTTACTGTCTGGTTGATTTCTCTCCTCGCTCAATCCTTTTCCCTCCACAATCTTGCATATTTCTACAGGAAGAGTTGCTATGTGGGGTGAGAAGGGTTACCAAATTTGGCGGGTCTAACAAACATGTTTATTCCTAACTGAACAATCGAATTGATTAATTATTATCTGAATTTTTTTCATTAATGAAACAGAAACGTTTCCTAATACAAACTAGTATGTTTTTGCTATTTATATTTCTGATTCCTAATCAAAATATCTGAAAAAAATCGCAAAATTGAATTAATTTATTTGTTTAAAATATCACCTGAATGAAGCCAATTTTCTAGGGACAGTTGGTTTAGTAAATCTCAATTTTCCCTATTAAAAAAAAGAATTATCTATCGTTTTTAAATAACTAAAATTTTGAAAAAATATTTCAGTATTAATTTGAACATTTTTAATATGTGCATAATGTCGTAAACTATAAATATTTTATAATTTTATATAAAATTTTAGATTTCGCTGTTATTTTTCCTATTAATTTATAGAAAATTTACTACCTTCAGTGCAGGTACTGCGCCTCTGGTGCAGTGCCATATTCTCAGAGATCTACCTGCTGTAGAGGGAAAATCTGTATAATCCTTGTTAGTATATTTGTGTTGAGATTAATATATATTAGTGACAATTGTTCTATATTCTTAAGCAAATATTAAAAGATCTTATTGGTCAGTAAAAAATAAAAATGTATTGTTTGCATTTTAAATACGTTTGAAGAAAACCAATTACACATAAAAACTCATATTATCTTTTATTATAACTTATTCATAATAAAAGATAATAATTTATAATTTTTTTCAATTACCTAGATACAAACTATCGTTTGGATTTTTAATTAACAATTGAATCAAGCACTAATGTATTACGCTTATTAATATTTAAATTATATTTTACTTGAAAAGTGAATATTCACCTATTTTTTAAATTGAGTTAAGATTAAAAGGATTTTTAACGCAGTTTAATTTTTGTAACTATATTAAATATCGCCAGAGGACCTGAGATTAACAAAATCTTTAAATAAAGGCGTTTCAATTAAAAAGGATGCATTTATGTGTCAGAATTTATCTCCCAGAATACTTAAATGTAAAAAAAAAATCTACATATAATGAATATTAAAAAAATACAAATGAAAATATATCATCGTATTTTCCGCTGTGTTAGGGCGATTGCATCTGTTTGCTATGTCTGATTGTTCTTTTAAATATCATGTTAATAAATGTGAGATAAATTTATCTTGAAAAACTTCAAATTATAAGAGCCAAATACATAAAGTCATCTGAATTGTTTAAATTGTCTTTGAAAATGATTTGAAAACGCATAAGTTTGAATAAAACAATAATTTCATAATAAATTTGAATTCAATTGTTTAGTTCGAATTCGAATGACAATGAGCTAGATTTTGTTATTCAATAAATCAAACTATATTCCAGTCCTCAAATTTTACAAAGAAATTGGGCATTCTTTAAAACATAATATTTTGAAATATTTTAGAAACTTAGTAATAAAATGAAAATTATTTTAATAAAATCACGTACCACTTGACAATTTCAGGATATTTTTTAGAAAGAAATATTTGTTATGTGTTTCAATAATGCATTAAACGAATAGAAAAATTGACCTATAAAATGTAAAACTTAAGAAATATTTTAATCCAATATTTGTCTCAAAAAATTTGAAAAGGAATAAAAATTTGAAAAATAATTCTGCTTTAAATATGGTTATTAAAGTTTAAATATGGTTATTAAAGTTTAAATATGGTTAATAAAGTCTATCTCTATTAACACATTTAATTAGGATAATCTGTAACTGGAGCTATCGTAAGGTTATTGTATGAGAGTCATCTTGTTTTCTAAAGACTCCTTTTTTTTATGCAGTAATCTAAGTTTATAATTTTATATCTTATTGCTGATATCAATTACACTCAGATTTGACTGTATGAATTTTTTATATCATGTTGCTGATATTAATAATTATTCTCAGAGAAAAAATTTATAGTTCTAATGAACTAAATAATAGCAGAAGTGTAATTTTTTTTGTTTAATCGCATAATATTTGAAATAAATTTAAAACAGATTAATGAATTAACCTACTGTTCAAAAAATAAAAAAATATAAAGAATTTGAATTGAAAAATCTACTTTTAAAGTATAAGAGAATGGAATTAGCACAACTTTTTATATTTGATGAATACCATATTTGGTATCATTGTTTTAATTTTTCTTAATTAAAAGGTATAAGAATCCAGTCTATGATTTTTATAAATTTATGTTTTCTCACTATCTTCCGTATAGTAATTTGTTTATTTTAAAAGTTAGTTTCAAAGGTTGGCATTTTCATTATGTAACAAAATTTTAACTAAATGTTTAAGACTATATTTAATCGCGTTTAAAGAAAATAAAAGACAAATATTTCCAAATAATTTGGTCATTTCAAGTGAATATATTTTAGTTTTTTTTGTTGTGCATTTAAAAATGTAAACAAATAGAAAAAAGACGTACTCATTTACATAATTCAAGATACATATTTGCAAACTATGGTTTCACTTATGCACAGCTCTGTATACAACTTTATTGCATTTCAACCATTAAATATTAATTATGTTAAATATATCGTTGATGACTATATTTTCTTTTTCAGAAAAGAAGAAAGAGACGAGATTAATTCATATATTATCTTTTAAATTTCAGTTACTGGCAACAAACTCTTCTAAATTCAATAAAGGGCGTTATAATCTAATAAAAACATTTTATACTTATAAAGTTGGCAACTCAGATTTTTGCAGATATCCATAAAATTTTATTCGTATGCTAATTCTATAACTGTAAATTGAATTAGAAAAAAAATTTATAAAGAAAATATTTTGATATCGTAGATAATTAATTCAGTCAGTGAAGTAATTGTTATTAATTTCATTTTTTAAAAAAAAAATATAAAAAATATTGCTGAAAAGCTTTTAGTGTCGTCCTTTGAATAATTTGAACTTATAAGCCATTAATATTTCAGAATAAATATAGAGTAATATTTCAGCTTAAAAATTCTGCTTACAAGTTAACTGTACTGAATAATGGGATTTTTCATTCACTTTATAGTCCAGATATGGTAGCCTTAAATTATTATCTTTTCTTATTATTGAAGTCTTTCAAGCAAAAAATGTAAATAGGAAACAGAATTAACAAATTTAATGGATTAATATCCAGTGTCAAAGTCAAAAGAATCTCTCAAAAAAATTTAAAATAGTCTCCTTAGAAATATAGTTGAAATAATTTTTGGATACACAAACAACAATTTTCCTTATTCCAATTGTATATCTTAATCTCAAATAACCTCAGATTAGCCAGATAACTAAACTAAGTTTAAATTAACGGTAGGGTCCTGTGTTTGGTTGGATTTGAATTTTTTGCATTTTATAAGCACAAGAGCTGTGCTTTCGACTAAGCTGCACCAAATTGTATATTTTTTTACGATCCTTTTCTGAAATGAGTTTTTGTTTAAGTAATATGATATGGTTTTTTAAGAAATAAATAACAATAAACAACATATTTTAAAATATTTATAATTAACCATCTACTCATTCTTCTTTATTTTATCCTGAATCAGTACTCTTAATCAAAATTGAGCTAAAATAGTCGACACTTTTCTTTCATAGTAAAGCCACGGATAATCATATTCATTTGTTAACCTAACTTTCCGATATTCTAGATAGACCTTCAGAGGACTATGTTTTTTTTTCCTTACTAACTTGCCACACTTTAGAAAAAATTGAATTTTTTATCTTATTTTTAAAATGAACAACATTTTTCTGACGTTGAAACTAAATATGACTCATTATCAAATAGCATTTTCTTTCCATTCAATGTTTGAATGTTTTTGAAAAGGAAAAAGAATTAATGAGATTTATTGTCCTCATTAAATGAATTCCCATTTGAGAGTCTGTTTTTTGTGCTGTTAATTACAGCGGATTATCAGAATTGGTGCACGGGTAAGGCAAGTGGAGTCGAATTCTCTCAGCAGCACAAAGACTGAAGAGAAAATCAGTTGAAAAAAGTGAAAAATAATAATAAAAGAAGTAACAAACAAGCATTAATAATGGCATTAAATGTTTTGAATTTTATTATTAAATATTTTAAGCATTTAAGCAAGCATTAATATTTTGAATTTTATTTTCAGAGGAAGGTTTTAATTGGAATGATTTTCTGAAAAGATTTCGTTGATTTAAACACCAAAGGTTATTTTTTTTAAAAAATTGGATTTTTTTAAGAAAATATTTGGGAATTAATAGGAAAGGGATTATTATTTTCTGCAATAATGAAAGCGAAATCCTTTAAAAAATGTTTTAGTTTTCAATTTTTAATTAAAATCGCATTTAATATTTTTCTGAATCTGATACACAGATACAGTTTTGCTCATTTATTGTTTACCTTGAATCAATTTTTATCTGCAGTATTGAGTCTATCTATCTGAGATGGACCCTTCTCTCCAAACTTCCACACAACACCACGGATAATATTTGGTCCCGACGTATTTACTGTTAATCAGATCTCATTGCACGGCAGTTCGTCATTGAAATTGGGTCTCAAACCAGAAGAAAACAGTAACAAGGACACATTAGTGCAAGACGGATATCTTTATAAATAAATTTTTTCAACGACAGAATAGGTCTGCACTGAATGTGATTAAAATTTCAAATAATTAAATGTGTTGTTTTTACTAATCCCAGATGGCCGAGCAATGCTAGACCATCTCCATAAAACCCAATATTTCCAAAAAGCCCATAAATAGAGCCGAGTCTTTTGGAATGTCACGTTTTGTAAAATTCAGACAGTTTAAGATATGAGTGGGAGAAGATGCAGCGCTCTTACACAAATGGCAGTCCGAGGAATGCTTTTGTCCCTGAAGAAAAGTGAGGCCTTTTAAATATCAGCTGATAAATCGAAATAGAGCAGTACTTTGCTTTCTATCGCCCCTGATCTGGAGGGCCCCTACAGGGCAATCTCTAAAGTACCAGGAGATATTCGGAGGAACACGCCAAAGCTTATTTGTCTCTACTTTTACAATTGAGGAGATCTCTGAATACGTCAGAGTGTGGACATTACAAACTTCATCAGTGGTAGCCACCACAGAAGGGTGTCAGGTCTCTCGTTGCCTTCAAGTCCGATGTGGGAAGGGACCCACTGAAAGTAAATGCTGTTCTTTGCAGTAAATCAACGGATGGTATTTAGAATGTTAGTGCTCGTTAAGTCTCCCACTTTCTTCCAGTTCGATAGGTGCTATAAAGAGGCACGACTATCCATTAAAATTCATATGTCGTTATAATCAGGAAATATACAGGTGTCTACTGTAGGCCCTTCTTGATGGCTAAAAGTTTCGACCTGAACACAGAAGTTTGGATTTCTAATTTTGAAATCCAATGATTCTTCAGAAGTCTCTACATATACTCAGCTGCCAGCTGCGCCATCGTCACGCCTGCTGCCGTCAGTGTAAATCCTGAGAGCAGAGTGAGGAATGCTATGAATAGTCTCTAGTGCCATATGTCTTGCAAAATCTGGTATTTCTGCTTTTTTGGAGAACTTTGTCAAACGCTCAGTGTGAAAGTAGATTTTTTCAGGTTGAGGAATAATTTCAAGAGGTCTCAAAGAGTGCGGTTAGACATCAAATGCAAGCAGGCTCATTTCCCTCACCAGCCACTTCAAGTTCCTATAGTTCTGCCAACTGTGAAGGTAAGCCGAAGTTCTAAGTTGATCATAGTAACTATAGAGTTTATTGTAGAGCCGATATAAGCAGTATTTACGTCTCAGATACAAAGGAAGGAGGTCGCTTTCAAAGAACACAATATCGTAAGGCAACAATTGCGAAGGCCAGTAATAACTCGAGAAGAATTCAGTTGCACTTGCTCGAGCTTGTTTAGGTTTGATTCTGAAGCGCAGAAGTAGATGGGAAAACCATATTCTAAAATTAGTCGAACCAAGGAGGTATACGTAGTTCTTAAGGTGCTGGCGTCAGCAGCCCAGTCACCAGTGAGATGAATTTTAGGATATCCAATCTCAATCTTCCCTTAGTCACCCGAGATTCAATATGCTTGTTACTCCATATTTCTTGATCTAGGATATAACTTAAATATTTTGCGCTTTTGTTGCAGTTTAGGTGGTCACCATTCATGAGGATTGTTGGCTGATAGCCATAGAGATGCTTGTTGATGGTAAAAAAGTAGGTAACTTGAGACTTGGAAGGTAGTTAACTTGAGATTCCGCAAATTTACAAATATCCAAGACAGAAGAATTAAGTTTAGTCTCGATTTCGCCTGTGTCTGAGTCAGAGTGCCATAAAATAATATCGTCCGCAAAAAGTCCGATCTTGCAATGTGGAGTAACAAGCTCCTCCAAACCAGCAATATACAAAGAAAATAGCACAAGACTAAGTACTGAACCCTGAGGTGCTCCATATTTCCAACGAAATAAGTCAGACACCGTGTTTTTATACTTCACTCTTATGGTTCTGTTACTGCGGAAGTCTGAAATCCAGGGCAAAGCTTTGCCTGCTATGCCAAACATGTCGTAGAGTTTGTTAATTAATTTTTGTCTCCAAATTCTATCGAAGGCCCTGGACATATCCAACAGAACAGCTGCCGTCTTACTGGTTGGCAAGAGTTCTGTGCATCTCTGACTTGCTGACAGAATTACAGAATCTGATCTAAAGTGCTATGACCCTTTCTATATCCATTTTGCTCATCTGGAAGTAAGCTATTTGAGAGTAAATGAGAATTCAGTCTTGCCAGTATAAGTCTTCCCATGAGCTTACAAACAAAGGAAATCAGAGCAATAGGCCTGAAGCTATCAACTGAGCCAGCATCCTTTCCAGGCTTTAGTATAGGAAGGATTTGGGTTCATTTCCCTTCTCTGGGAAGATATTCCACTTTCCATGATAAGTTAAAATGTCCAAAAGTCTCTGTTTACCAAAACGACCAAGGTGACTGATCATCAAGCCGTGTATACCGTCTGGGCCCGGAGACTTTTTGAGGTTCCATATACACCCAGCAATCTAACTCTAGCTTTGAAAAATTGTCTTGAAAAGCCGGACCACTTCTGACTGAAGAACGACAGTTATTAATCAGTTTCTTGGATCTTCTTTTGATTATTCTATCTTCATTAACAAAGGTCAGTTCACTCGTCGTCCTGTAGTGCTCAACCAGTATATTGGCTGCTATTTTATCACAGGAGATACGACCACTATTGTCATATATGGGGTTACATCTTTCAGTCTGAATAAATAAATGTTCTCAGGTTTTATTGAAGGAATGTTCACCTTTAGACAGAACAGATTCTTTTTTTAATGAACTTTCTCGCTGCTTGGATTTTCAATATCTGGTGGAATAATTATTAGCTGAGTAGTTGATATCTGGCTGATATGCTTGGTTCTCTCACTCGATGACTACAGATCATTCACAACTTAGACAAAAAGAAGGACGAGGAGAAGCCGAAATGTCTCAACAAAAGGGAGAAGAGTAGGAATTTTATTGGTCACTAATGGACAGGGTCAAAATATATATGTCACATATATTCATGACTTCGCATGAGTGGTTTAGAACGATAGGAAATCTTTTTTGTAGAGAAGTATACAAATAAAAATGAATGTTTTAACCAGTGGCCATTTCATGTTTGGGAAAAAGTGGAAATGTATTTTGATGTTGAACAAAAACTATAAGAAAGAAAACGTTTTTTAAATTAAGAGATAAAAGTGCCATCAATATATGTATTTACTGTTTTTAAGGCAGATTATATAAATGTTTTAATAGGAATATTTAATACAATGACTAACTTAAGATCTTAAAATAAAATAGTTTTATATTACACATTATAGTATATTTTATGCGCTAGAAAACTGTTGAGAAAGTAAATTGTAATTATTCCAAATAGTGTCTATTGTTTGCATAGAAAATAAAATTTATTCCTAAAATTTAAATTGCCTAAAAAACGCATTGCTCAAGATATATATATGCAGTCGCTCAAAAAAATTAAGAGTACGACTTTTTTTTACTTGATAAGTTCGACTTCCATTACAAATAGCACATTAACTAGACGTCCAAATATATATTTATTTTTACACAATTCAACTGGTTTAATTATAGTAAAAATAAAGAAAAATTAATGACAAATCTCTAAACTGAAAAATATCAGAAGCATTTTAAATAAATAATGGGTAATTTTTGCCTCAAAAAATTCAGAATAAAGCAACGAAAATTTTGAAAGAAAGTAGGTTTTAATATTTAATTACATTTCGTTTGGCTTTTATAATGTTTTTAAATTTGGCTTTAGGTGAACATTTCATTTTCCAGAAGGACAATAATCCCAAAAAGAATGCGCGTAAAGCTAAAATAATGGCATGTTTTCATCGCAAACAGCATTTACACTACACTACCAAAATATCCTTATATCAATGCTATTGAGTAATTGTGGGACGCCTTCAAAATAGTAGTTCAAAAACATAAAGTTTGAAACAAATCTAATTTAAAACAATTCTTGCCAGTAGAATGCATAAAATATCTTCAAATACCAACAAAAATTTGTTGAATCAATACCAGAACGTTTAAAAGTTATTATAAAAGCAATTAAATATTACACTAATGAAAAGCAATTAAATATTAACACTTTCTTTCTTCGGGAGATATTACAAAACTTTCGTTAGTGTATTCTGAATTTTTTGTGGCAAAAAGATTCCTAATGTTTATATTAAATGCTTCTGATTTTTTTCAGATTATAGGTTTTTCGTCGATTTTTCTTTATTTTGACTTTAAATTAAAACAGTTGAAAAATAAAAATATGTTTGGACTTCTGGTTAATGTGTTATTTGTATTGAAAGTCGGATTTATCAAGTAAAAGTAAGGTAAACTATCAATTTTTTGAGAGACTGTATTTATTAACTTGTACAATAATTAACATTTTAATTTACACAAATATTTCTTTAATATTCTTCTTGTAAATAAATTCCCATCAGTCGCTTTCCACATATTCATTGCAGAAATTATTTTTGGATTCAAAAGAACTGGATGTACCGTGGTATGGCTAATTAAAAAAACAGTTTAGCCATAAACTGCTATTAAATAACAATGGCTGTTTAATATCAGATTTATTAAAAGGTGTTCTCAAATATCTAATCAAGCAGAAAAATAATAATAAGTTTATGTATTATTGAAATTCCAAATAGACAATCTAAAATAAATTAATAAGAGTAATCTAAAAATGCTGAAGAAATTAATAATAATATCATTAAATCAGCTTATGAAATAATTGAGATGTTTAATAACAATAATTATAATGCAGCAACTTTAAAAATTTAAAGTTTTTCTTATTAAATCGTACATTTTTTTACATAGGAACTTAATTTATATTTAAAAGCATTAAACCTCAACAATTTTATAAATCAAAATGCTAAATTAATACTTTGAAGATTCAATAAATTTTTAACTAAAGATTTAACAAAACTAGGATCATAATTTTTATTAAAGGACTGCAAAGACATACTTGTATATACAAATGAAACTGAATATTGAACAAATGAAAATTTGCATATTGAAAAAGTAGAAATTTCATTCGCTGGAATCCGTGATAACAATGCATGAAAAGAAAGAATAAAACATTAACGTTAACATATCTACATTTGATGAAAGGACAGAGTTTTTAGATGGATTTTTGCACTGATTGGGGAATGTAAAAGGTACATAGTATTTTGTATTGAATTTGCAATGCAATTATAGGAAATACATTCAGCTTCATTCATGACAAACATTCCTCTAAATATTTGTGAAATATTTAAAAGAGGAATTCGGAAAGAAAATTATTATTTTGAAAAAATTTCTATTCAGCAATATGGAAACAAGGATTGGCTTGTATAGACAAATTGCCGGGACGCAATTCAGGTGCGATGTATATTTCGATGCGAAAATAAAAGGGGAATGTATAGCCTAGTATTAAACATTCGTTACTCATAAAATAAATATGAAAAAAGGTTCGAATATCTTCTAGGAGCATTGATAATTAGGAAAAACATGAAAATATAATTGTATAAATATTGATTATATTCCTTAATTTGCACTATGAAGAAAAGTTTGCAAAATCTCAAGATGTTCTTCTAATATGAATCTAACCAACTACCGTGTTCACACAGTCCTTGAAAATTTAAAAATGTTGTATCAACAAAATAATTGATTAAACAGTTGAAAATAATTGGATTTTCTAGTTCTTCAAATGAGAATTTAAAATTATACAAGCAAAAGTGTGTATTATTCTTAAAATCCTTGTCATATTATTTTTTTTAAATAAATTTTGAATTAAAATGCGGAAATATTTTAGTAAATGACGAATAATTACATGATAAAAGTATTTCAAGTCACTGACCAGAATATGTGTATAGAATCTTAATTAGGTTGATAGTAAATTCAATGATAAATAATAATTGTAAGAAATTGAGTGATCAGCATGACAACTCTTCAGAAGCTCAGAAGAATAAAAGCAATCCCTACATGGAAATCAAAGGGTTTATAATAATTCTAAGATTCCTTTTTTAACTGCCCGTAAAGTTTTTATTAAATATCGATATTTTGATTATTGTTACCATACCCAGGATAGTATATCTACCTCTTCAATTACAATCTTCGTAGTCTAAGCGTATTCTAACATTTCTTTTTATCAAATTACGTCATTCGGTCGAAAAACTAATCATTGAATAAACTTATGTGTCAAACAACTAATCTCTTTCTCTTTCCCAGCAATCTTTACAAGATCGAAATTGAAAAATTTCTGGTCTTCTTTTCATTATTAAACCATCTGACTAAAACCTTGTAAAGCAGATGCTGTAATACATTGGGTAAGTACTAGATATGTTTGCTGATGATTCCAAATACAAAAATTTTTATTTTCAAAATATCTTTCAATGCCCGGACAGATCTTTTTGTCTGTTCATTGTAGGATTTATAGTAAGATGATAAGAAATACTTGTGTATTCTGTTGTAAGAGAGGAAACTATTGAATTCTTCTAAAGGGGAAAGTAGGCAAAATTGTCTGTGGTATAACATTATTCTCATTTCAAAGATTTCTCTAATTGTCTCTATAATAAAGTGAAAACTAGCTGGTAATTGAACCCAAATATTTTCTTTTAGCCATCTTAAACAGGAATTGCCAAGAAGTATACACACACTACAAACGCGCAAACTTATGCAACCATATAAATAAATCATGGATAATTCCTAGTCACGCGAAAATCGAATTCTTACATACCTATATCACCCATGAAATGAATACACACACCGTCAAAAATCATATACAAATTGTAGGTATCCTTTAGATGACCCCGATAGTACGTCTTAATGACGAGAGTGTAGGAGAGTGATGTATTAGGAATACAGGAAAAGAAGAAAATTTTTTACAGTTGGTTTATGCACCTTTCAGAGCAATGTCGGCTTAATTATAGTACAAAGGACGCATTTTGGATTACTTCTTACATGTTATAATTATCGGCCATCTGGAATGCGGACCTAACAAGCTGGAAGTATCTGAAGATATTGGAATCACTCAGATTGTCATCTGCAGGATTTGGCAACAACATCAGACCTGTCTCGTGATGTATCTTCTTTGGAACGACAGTTTCAAAGCAGATGGTGTACAGACACTTAGAGTAGATTGATCTATATGCTTGCAGACGTATCAGATGTGTTTCACTTACTGCGATTCACTTTCGCCTGCGGTTTGTCAGTAGAGAGCATGCATTTTGGACATCGACACAGTTAATTTGTGTGATGTTCAAAATGAGTCCAGGTTATCTTGTAGTCCGCCGGATATTCATATGTAGATAACCAGGTATCCGTTACCACCAAGAGAACATCCTTTAACAACATCGTTAAGGTGCTGAAGGATTGCTCGCTTGGGGAGGAATTATTCTGGGTTGTAGAACGGACCTGCATGCTGAAATTGTAACTAAGGCTGGCCAAATCTATTAGGACGTCAATTTGGAACAACATGCGCGTTTGTTTTGGTGCATCATGGGACCGAATTCATGTTTATGGATGAAACACCTGTCTTTACCGCTCCAACATCGTAAAAGAATGCCTTCGATTGGAGAATATCCCCGTTTGGACTGGCCAGCATTCTCACCTGACTTGAATGCAGTAGAGCATGTATGGGACATGTTTAGTTGGTGAGTTGAAGTCTGTTAACCCCCTTCAACATGTCTACTAGAACCCCTCAGGATATTGCTTGATGAGTGGTGTAATATTCTCCAATATCAAATCTATAATCTGATACTCAGCATGCCTAGGTGTTGTTCGGAATGTTTTGCGTCGTCTGGGAGACGTACAATGCATCAATCATCATACCAACCCTGGATTTTATAAATAGGATTGTTTTTTTATAATTTGCTCCAGGGAGAAAAAAAATCAAAATTTTCATTAATGATGTCAAGCATACAGCATCTTTTTTGCTCTTCGCCTTTTGTGTAATAAACAGTCTTTAGAAAGAAGTCACTTTTGTTTTGCTTCTGATTTTTTTCTTTTCCAAAAATAACATTATCCTTAATTTATGGACATGAGTGTATCTGTGTGAGTGTATTTGGGATCTTATAAGGGCAAAATCATGGCTATTGATTTTTACTACTTTCAACAGGTGAACAGAAGTATGGGGTAGGGCTTGCCTAATACGTTTCCTTGGTTTTACTAATTACATATTGGTGTTGATATAAATATTCTTAATTACCAAAAAATATACTTTTTATTAAATTTAATAAAAATATTTAACACAAAGTCCCAAATATTTAACTTGATGAATGTACTCAGAATTTTTTTCCAATTATTTCGGCTTCTAGATGAAATTGAATGTCAATAAGATATTTGGATGTAAAAATTGTCACAAATTGTCACAGTTTTCCATGAAAACTCTCGATGGTAGAAATTGGCATGTACCCATCGCGATTTTTTTCTCTTTCGAAAGTAAACGGTCATTTTCTGGAACACAAATATTCTAAAAAAATTTATTAGTGTTACAGTGGATTGATTTTATTATTTTTTAGAGTTGTTCTAAAGCTTCAAACGCAATAACATTTGGGGAAAAAAATTATCAAAGAGAGAAATATTGATTTGCAGAAATATAGAATCCAAGCTTTAAGGAATTTGTGATCAGCAATAAATTAACGGAATTTTTAAAAGGTAAGTTGAAATAAAATCATCCAACCACAAACTCGGGCTCTTAGATAAGATAGACAACTCACTGAGAAAACACATAGTTAAGTCCAGTACATTATTCTTTATTCCGACGTAAGGAATTTGTCTTTAATTTTAATTAATTTTATCTTTATATTTTGAATAAATTTTACTGCTTTCTTTGCTGCGCAAGCATTTAAGATATATAGCGATTGTTCATAATTTAAGCGTTCCGCTTTTTTCTTCTACAGTCGTTAGAAAATCGTCACTGACCAACGGCTGCATCGAATGGGATAAAATTAATGTCCCATCCAAGTTGCAACATTAAACTCAGTTTTATAGATTCCTTAAATGTTTTACCTTTATCTCTTTCTTCCTTACGTCAATGTTAAGCATGAGAGCTCTTCTTGAAAGGTTCTTCTATGTCTTTCTTGCTTTATTTGTCATCGAAAGTCATGCCGAGCTTCTTTTGAATATCTATCGGCTTACAGCTGGTCAGTCTATAGGGTTAAAAACGAAAGGTCATTTCCACAGGCATGGAGTTCAGAATAGTCACTGTCAAAGATTTCGACTGGTACCATCATTCTAATACATGATAGATGGTCATTAATGCTTCTAATAATTTTCAGTTTGTATTCCTATTTGCCATAAACGTAAAAATGTACAATCTGGAATAATAGCTCTAAGCCATCATGAAATTTGTGTGCCTTGTCAATTATTTCATTTTAATTTATTAATTTAGGATACTGCCTTCATCTTTAAGTATTGTAATTCTCTTGTATTTTACGACTTTAATATTGCTTATTTTTTGCAACTACAAATGAATAGTAAATTTTCTAAAAGCATTGAATACTTCTCTTAAATAATCAAGTGATATTTTTTAAGAGTCCAAGGGGTTCATTTTAAACAGTGCACACACGGGTTGGACAAATTTATAATGCCCTAGAAAAATTTATTGACGCAAATTGAGATAATTGAACGGTACAAAGATTGAAGTCTTTTGGATTCGATTCAAGAAATACCATTAATTTTTTATGTTTAATAGTATGTTTAACAATATTGTTCAAAATTACCACTACCTGTAAAATATTTTAATTAAAATCAATTATTCTTGACTTGGTTTTTAATTTAATCAATAATATTAAAACTGAAATCCAAAATTTTAGAAGAAAATGCAACGCATTTCTAGACTAAGTAAAAGTAATAGAACGTAATCTGAATATTTCATATTTTTCTAAAAAACATCTTCAGAAAAAGAAAACATAATATTCCGATATATCGAAAGATGTATTTATAGAAAACAATGAATGAAAGAGCTGTAACTAATCTCCAAGACGCATCGAAATACGTTATAAATAATTACTATTTATTTCTAGATTAATTGTGTAATTTCTAATTAAAATTGTTACAGCGTCTCTTTACTTTGCCAACCACCAAAGAAATTTCTGAACCCTTTTTCAGAAAATTAAAATTAACAAAGAATTTTCTTTGGTCATATATACTATATGCAGAATATATATGCAGCAGAGTCATATATGCAGAATAAATATACTATTATACTAAACAAAAAGAAATTCGAAGTAATTTTTCTGAGGTTATTAAAAGCAAAAACAAAATAATGTGATAAATAAACCCACAATTGCAAAATAGGTTCGCATTAGTATTATTTTTTTACTTTTCCAAAAATTTAGAATCTTAAAGGGTTTTTTTTTTGCACCCAGACCCCTTTATAGAGGAAACCAAAGACTGCAACCAAGTAGTGAGACTTTTGTCTCATTACACCAAATCGCTGCTTAGCTGGTTGTAAAGTTAAATCTTTCTTACATGTTTTTTTTTCGTATCAAACGATGACTGTTTTCGTCAAATTATTGCGCTCTGGCCCGATTCCTGCATTCTGTGTCGAAGGCTCCTCGACCACAACTTTAAAACGAAATGTGCTTTATCACTTTCTGTACTCCCAGATGATTTTCTTCTATCATGTGAGCTTAGTATTTTGAATATTCTATCATCACATACTTGAGGCACTTTTTCTATTTTTATTAACTTGGTTTTCCAATTATTTGAATTCCTTAGATTTCTTCAAAGGTCTCAACCAGAATATTTTCTGTTATTACTAAATTCTTGTTCATTCACTAGTAAAAGGTTACGTCATTTATTTTTGTATCAGTTCACTCAAATTCAAACCATTCATCATGCCATTCAAATTTTTTCACCAACTTTTCTTAGTTTTGATACCTAGAAAAATATCAAATTACAAGAAATTGTTAGCAAGTTGATAGCGATCACAAAATTTATGTTAGATGATTCCACTTGTCGATTTCTGAACACTGCTGAAAACATGTTCTCACTTCATCCGCTATCAAAACGCTCATAGTTAATGGCTACTTTTAAATGAAGAAACACCATGATAATTAACGAAACTAAAAAAACAACGATAGTATGAATATAATTTAATGCGTCATATTTTTGAATGCATTTTCTTTAAACTTATAGTACTATTAGAGTTAATATTTCTCTCATAAGCCTTAAAATTTTTAAAACGCCCTTTCCCAGGAGATTCAACAACAACAAATAAATGCCAGGCTTTTCAGTGATTTGCATATTTCACACACACACACACACATAAAACTAATAAAACTGTAAAACTGAAAAAAGCGCTGATCAACTCTCCTTTGAAATTTTCCAAGAGAAAAAAAAGTTTAAAAATTCAGTTTGCCGTCCCTTTTATTGACTGAAAGTATTTGCTTAAAGTACTCCCTCTTGCAAATTTTTGCTTTCTGTTTCCGCGCTTGTCGACCTACACATGCTTTTTGCATGTGTATGTCAACAAGCATGGAAACAGAAAGAAGTTACAAATGTTTCCTTTCAAAATGTAATATTTTCTTCTTTCAAAAATATTGTGTTTACAATTTGGACAAATGTTTCCTTTCAAAATGTAATATTTTCTTCTTTCAAAAATATTGTGTTTACAATTTGGAAATTCCTTATGAAAAGCAAATTACGGCAAATGAAAGATAAGACTTAAGCATTGCTTTGAAAATAGGGAAAGAAATCCGGTTATTGAAGTGCGGCTTACTTGAGAAATTTCTAAACACCTTTATAAACACCACGTTTCAGTAGCTCTACTATGGTTTCCTTTTAAAAAATTCTTTTATTTGAGTTTTAGGAATAGTACTGTCGACGCATTTGAAAAAGTGAGTCTTGTTTGACATTGTACCATATAAAGCAAGGATACAAATTTTCAGAGTCCATATTCGTTCAATGACTTCATAAAAGAAATAACCTTTAAGAAGTCTTATAAGTTAAATTAACATATTTTAATACATTTTTATTAAACTTGCTCGCAGATTAACTTGTTTTAATGCAATGGATAGTAAATAATAATTTTTCTTGGAATCTCATGAAGATAAATTTGTTGGTGGAATTAAATACGGCTACAATTATGGATAATAAAACTATTTTTACTTTGTCATTATTTTTAAGAGGAGGCAGATGGATTTTTGTAACATGGATGTCCTCAAATAAACCAAATTAAGATTTCAAAAAATATTCCCTTTGCAATATTTAAATTGTATTGGATATGAATTTGGAGTAAAGATTTCTAAATTTCCAATAGAGTCAACAATTAAAAAAAGCTACCTTGAATATTTTCAGTCATCACGTGTAAAACTGTGCCAAAGGAAATAAAAAGTTCAAATTATAACTTATAGAAACTCCACTACAATATAGCTTGTAATTTAAACTTACTGAATTCAAAGTTCCTTCTTAAAGGTCAGTTTAAGAGCCCTGACTTTTTAAACACTGCTTTCTTTGGAGTAAGATTGATATATTAGCTTCACATCGTATTTGAAGAAAAGGATATGTTTTATTAGTTCCTTTCTGACAAATGAGGCATGGCGACAATTGAAGCACTAGGGCTCTTATAAATTACAGAAAACAGTCTTCTGAATTCTAGATAGTAATACTACTTACTGAAAGTAAAACATTGTATGTAAATGAGTACCATTGTAATATGCAATGTCCTGTCTGTAATTCAGGCAGCTTCACTCATTTATTTTGCACAGGCATAAGAATTTATTTAAGATTGTCCTGTTTGTGATTCTAGTATTTTATACAATATTTTGACAGTAAACCCGAAATTTCTACATTACTTGCCATTCAAATACCGGAGACAAGAAATCAGGGCAAACACAGAAGTGGCTTCGCATTCACGAGGGATAAAAGTTTTTATTTTCTTGTCATTCAAGAAAACTGAACTCATTGGGGTTTTCTATAAGAATTGATTGCAGCTTCACTCATTTATTTTGCACAGGCATAAGGATTTATTTTAGATTAGGTTAAGTAAATAGGTTCGATTTGAATCAGATGTAAATGTT
>JAOUZG010041477.1:499150-520300 GCA_026289955.1 Argiope argentata | reverse complement strand
CTTTTCTTATGCCGAGGAGGATTCCTCTGAAAGACACATCAGCGCGTAGAATCCCGAATTAGTGCAACAAAATTGGATAGCTCCGATCCAGAAAATGCGAGTGATGAAAGGAATCAGGGGAAATTATTTCATCTCACCAGAAAACGGGGGAAGATCTAATATTCGTCAGGGACTGCTGTCAAACACAATTGAATTACTTTCTTTCTTGAATAGAAATGGTTTATAAGAATAAACGTAAGTTTTATTCTTTTATTTTTTCTCTATTTGATAATATCATAAGAACTAATTTTTTTCTTATAAAGATAATTTGTAGAAACATAATTCACCTTTAAGAAAATTAACTCATTAGTAAATGAATTAATGCTGGTTTATATCCATTAATTCATTTCTTGGCATATATTATTTAATGATATTAAGGATTATTTTTCCTATGATATCAATAGATATTTTTAGTCAATTTTAAATTATTATGTAAATGTTCTGTAAAATCATTATTAAAGTAATGGAAGTATTTTATTTAAAAAAAGGATCCAGTTTAGTTTTGAAAAATTCTAACTAATTATAACGTATATGCAAAGTAATTACTACGTATTCCATTTTAATGTTCTATTAAATATTTCTTTAATTAATTCTAGTGGTTATTTTTATCCATTAAGGTGATTTATGGTTAAAATTGGAATTTCAGTCAATATATAATGTAATATAGAACGAAATATAGTCAATTTCTTATTATAGAATGAGAATATATTTCTTATTATATATTCTTTCTTTCTTTCTTATAAAATGAGAAAAAAAGGAAAGAAAAAGAACTATACGGAATAAAAAAGAATTTATTTCTGTAAATGAAATATTTTGAAATACCAATTATTTAATTACGTTAATAAAATTGGTTAAACAGTTTCTTGATTTGACTAAACCTTTTTCGAGAAATTTCTATCAGCCTTGAGTTTTTAAAGATGCGACAATAAATGAAAAAAATTACAGAAATGTTCCAATATTTTAAGTTAACTAATGTAAAAAAAATCTTTCGAATAAACAGAATGCGTAATGAAATTTTTGTTAGTAATGTTCAAAAAGGGTTCCATAAGTAATGCATAAAAATTATTATAAGGGAAAATTTAAGCAAAAAATAAGTATAAGATAATTTGAGACAGAAAAGAAAAAGCAGAAAATTAGATTTAGAAAGTTAAGAGTTGCAATATCAAAATATATTAATTTATTTTCATCCAATTTAATTTTTTTATTCTATGAGCATGTATTGATTCCGTTGAAAATTACAAATGAAAGTAATTGTCTCTCAAAGTGACGCAGAGTAGAAAGCACTGTGACTATCATATTCATTATGGAAGCGTGACAGTTTCCTTGGCAACTAAGACTGACTCATTTCAAAATTTAAATGATAGGAGAGAAATTGGAAAACATTCATAATAGAAAATTGCCTCATTTCTTTCGCTTAGTTTGTTATGACTCCTTTTGTAGCGTAATAAAACGAAATAGATTTAGTTTCTCTTTCAAGTGATGAAAAATGATTAAAGCATTTACTTCAACACGATAAGGCAAAAAGAACAGTTTCAAGATAGAAATAAGACTTTTCTTATTTTTAAATTATTGGGTTTATTGTGATTGAGATTGGTAATTAGATAACATTTTATCGTTTCGAATTCCTACTTATCAATTTTCGAAGCGAAACTAATTTCAATTGTTTTTACAATAAATTTACTCTTCAGACATTAAAGGAGGATCCTTGAACATATTATTAGGGTCGTGAACTATTATAAAATAAGATATTCGTAAGATAAGACTCTAGATGTAATTATAAAAGTTGGTTGAAAATTAAATCTTATGTTTAAGAACCAAATATATATTATCAAAATGTCGTAAAATCATCACTTGGATGATAAATAATAAACATTGTTTTGATTTACTGTCCCAATTAAAGATGAACTAAAATCCAGCAGCTACTAACATTCGTAGAATTCTCATCAGATGTGGATAGTTATTCTCAAGTGTGTGCCGATTGAATGACTGCCGGAAAAGTAAGTAACTGCAGTTGAAAAAATAAACAGTTCTTCCTAAAACTATGCTAAATAATTAGATAATATTATATCATAAATGCATGTTAATATACATTCTATTCTCTAAAACCTATTCACATTGACATGTAATATGTATTTATGCATATTGTCGTAAGAAGAAAGAGCTATGCATAGTTCGAGGGGTAAAATGTGGCCTTGCGACGCTCAAGGTGGTGATTTCGAGTCTGAGCCAAGCGGCATTGCATTATTGGATGGACCCTATTTTAAATTTATTGCTATTCATTTATTAATGATCCAGTTGTTTCTAAAACTTTTAAAAGACTTCTAAATGATTCCTGATTCTTCTTAAAGATATAAATCGAAATTTCCGCAAGCAATGGGATACATTTTCTTCACAGCTTAAGACGAGTTGCTGAAAGCTAATAAACTTTATATAGTATTACTTTGGGACTTGTCATTATTTGTATTTTCTTAACAATTTCGGTCCATGCAATACCAAACTTGTTGAGAAGATGCAAATAAAAGATGTTAAGAAGAGGCGAAGAAGAAAGATATAAGAAACTATCAAAGAAAGAAATGCTATCTTTGCAGATAAACTTTCATCTGAATGTCAACCTTTATTTAATCACTTTCGTTACGTCCCTACCCTAAAATCGCCATTTTCGTAAATATTTCCTTTTTTATTTTGAATTAAAGTCAACACATTTACGATACCAGAAATTATTTACTTTTTTTTCTGCGGTAATTAGAAGTAAAGTTATTGTTAAACCAGAAGTGAAATATTTAAATAAGTGAGAGAAATACACGTGGTTTTTAATTGAGTTCGGGAAGAGATTTTGTATAATGGTAGTATACATGCATAATAGTCATAAAAATATAATGACTAAATTACCAATTCTGAAAATTTTAAATGAGCTTATTTACTTATGAATTTCTGGGAGTGAATGCTAGGCCAGTATAGTAATTAGAGCAAAGCCTCTTTACCGGCCCACTAAGCGAGGAGCAAGTTCGACCCTGGCCAGGTTCTTTTTGTTTTCTTTCTAAATTATTTTGGAATAATTTAGCAGTTTTAATTAATTTGTTTTCCTTTTTTTTGAAAAAATAAATATTTATTCACCTAATTCTTAGAATGTAATTTAATTTTTTGAAAGTTAAATAATTATGAATAAGAATGCCTTTTCTTATAAATTCAGAAAAAAAGAAAGTCTTATGTTACTTTACCATGATTTATTTTATAGAAAAGTTTTTTTATATGGTTGAAATAATGATAGTAGTATTAGAACATGCAATGTAAAATTAATGTTTTAAGGTAAATAAAAGAAATAAAATGTTTACTTAAAAAAATAATTTATTTTAATTAATACAAAAAAGCAAAAAAACTAAACCCGATTTAATTCAATAAACTCTGCTATTGATGTTTTGAAAAAGAAAAATTATTTTCGAAGCCAGTTTGCTTGTCTTTGCTTAGTAGAATAATTTCAAAGCAAGGAAAGAAAAAAAAATATTTCAGGAAATAAAAATCGACCATACCGAATGCCGGGAAGCAAAAGCTTACGCGACCAATTTTGAATTTGCCAAGATTTGGGATATGCCACCAAAAAGGGTATTTTTACTCTCAGACTCTCCTCAAATCTCGTGGATCATGCTGCCTACACTTATTTCGATAAGAAACAAACCCCTGACTCCCTATATTTATATATAAGCTCTATGGCGCCATCAGACTGGAAATTACACGTGCCAAAACTCATGAATATTAAGGTTAATAATTTATGGTATGGAAATCAAGCATGATGGATTTCTTTTGACACACATGTTATTTAATAATATCCTGTCGATTTATGTTTTTTCTGGCTTTGAACGACGTGCACCTCCACAGTTCATAATAATGAATTCAAGAAAGCAACGAAAAGCAATATCAATAAGAATCTAGACTTTTCTTTTTGAGCTCCCTAGCCTTCTGAACAATCTTCTTTTTTGCTTAGTAACCATACAAATATAAAATACTGTTTTCCTATCAAATGTTGAACAAAAGATGACAAAAATCAGCATTAAGATTGATTTTAATTTTTCGGAAATGTTTTAATTTGAAATTGGCCAATTGATAAGAAATTAAGGTTTATCTTTCAAGCTGAAATTTCTATCTTAGACCAAATAGTCATTTAAATTTGTATTGACGAATATCTTAAATCCAATTTATTAGTTTGAATAGATTCATTCCCATATGCCTAGATTAACGTTAAGTCTCAAATTAATTATTCAATACCAGCTTGATTTTCAAGCAAACTAAATGTTGACTGGCTTCAAAGAAGTAGCAGAATTAATTGATATTATTTCTATGTGCATTAATATTATTTCGAAATCTTATTATAAAAACTTTTCGAAACAAAAGATTGTATTTGAGTGGAACGATATGTATCAAATATCGATTAAAGCTTAATTGATTAGATGCACTAGGGCCAAAATGGCTCTTGAGCCATTAAACCCTATTTGGTACGCACATGCTTAAATTATTGATTCCTTCCATTCAGAAAGTGTAATATACTCATTTTGTTTGATTTTAAGGTTATCGAATTTCTAAACAAGATGTAATCTTTAAAACAAATTTGAAACACTTCAGTATGTTGTTGATTGATTTGTGCTCTTGCTGCAGATGAACAATCCTGGATACTTGTGGCTAGATAATCATTTTCACTTTTCGACAGACGTTCGCTTTTGAATTGTCTGCAAAAGAACAACTTTGAGCGGCCTTTTTTCTCTTTCTTTTATCAGGTCAAATAATCCTTTTCATCATTTTTTAGTTAAAGTATTTCTTCAAATTTTGAAACATTTCTATTGTTGGCGGACTTAACGTGATATAATGCCATTATAATTAAGAAATATGAAGAAAATAAAAGCTTGATTTTGTTTTCAAAAATTTAATTTTATTTTATTGTTTGTGTTATTCATGTTTAACTAATACTATTTTAAATATATTAGTGCCATTTAAGAAAACTAATAAGAAATTTTAAGATTTTTCTAAACGCATTTGAAAAAAAAAACTAAGCTGAACGAAATATAGAAGAGTATTACTAAACCTATTGTTTTTATAAGCTTTAGTAATTATTATTTTTTGTTTTAGAGTATTTAACGTTCATTATAAATATTTTAAACAAACATAATTTAACAAAAACATTTTTTCGTTTATATTAGAATTATGGAAGTGAGTTAATTATTCCTTATCACTATAAAAAGAATAAAAGTTTCTTCAATGAAATGTATTAGATGTATTTCGAACATATGTCTCTTTTTAAATGATTTTTTTAATTGTGCTACTTTAAAAAAATAATAGAGCTTTTTAATGTATTTTTCTGTATTTTTTTCAACTTTAAGAGTAACTTCTCCGCGAAATTTCACGAAAAGATGTCAAATCAAAATTCAAATTACAAATTTTAAATAGTCACAAATCTTTTTTCTTTCAGAATAAAAAATCATTTTTATCTGTTTCTACAGAATTCCTTTTAAACGAAAACTATAAAAACTATAAACTATAATTGTCATTGAAAATATTCTAACCATAACTTCCGTCTTAAAATAAATAAAAATGTTTGTAATATATATGTTCAACATATATATCTAAGACCTATTCAAATTCAATTTTATAATTATTACTTAAGCAATTAAAAAAATAGAATACTTTATTAAGTGCAAACATTATTTAAATGCGCAATCAATTTAAAATTCATCGACACTTCGCTAATTTTCGGCTCTTTTTCATCGCAGTTTATTTAAGAAAGAATACTTTTTTATAATTTGAAAATTCAAAAAAGTTTCTCTTCAGTCTCACCAGGTTCATTTCTATTTATTTTCTTTCAATTTCTATTAATGCTTCCAAATTTAAGAAATGAATATGCAAAAAAGATTTGTTAATCAAAAAAGTTCTAGGTATTACGTTTTCAAACAAATGAAAGACCTTTAAATTGGTTCTCATATATATTTTATATACTTGTAATATTTTTTTTAAATATATGTTGGCAGCCATTTTATAGTTTTAACACATTAACCACCTCTGTTGCTTTGACGCAATGGTCAAAATAAATGTACCGGGTGGCCAGAAATAAAACACCCCTACTCTGACCTCCCTGGATATCGAACTACTCAGTGTAAAGGCTTGAAAATTTGTGGACATACTATTCAAAAAATGGGGAAACGGATTTCACGAAAAAAAATTTAGTTCCAGAAATCACCGATAGGTGGCGCTGTACCACTGGACGTATGCTGAAAAGACACAAAAACACGTTTTAAACACATTTTATTTGAAAGTACCAAGCATACATGAAACAAGGACGTTATCGATGCAGGGAATGCTGCTCAATATGGTTCCCTTCCTGAAGATGTAAAATGTGAAGTCTGTGGACAGCTTGTTCAACTGCGGATCGTAACTGGTCATCTGAGATGCTTCTCACATGCAGACTGATACTCTCTTTCAAATCTGCCAAGGTTATCAGACGTTCTCGATAAACAAGGTTTTTTAAGTGTCCCTAAAGCCAAAAATCACACGGATTAAGATCCGGTGAACGAGATGGCCAAGTTGTCGGAAACGCGCGACTGATTATTCTGTCAGTGGTGAAATGTTGGCGAAGAAACTGTTGCACAGGGAGTCCAATGTGTGGAGGTGCTCCATCTTGCATAAAAGTAATGGTGTCAAGGCATTGGCGCTGCTGCAAATGGGGTACAACAAATGTTTCGAGCATCCTTTTGTACCTGTTGGCCGTCACGGTACATGTCTCAAGGCCATTGGAAGTAACCTCTTCGAAAAAGAACGGTCCAAGGATGAATGTGGCTGTGAATCCACACCAGACTGTAACTTTCGGTGAGTGGAGTGGAATCTCTTGGAAGGTACGGGGGTTTGTCGTGTCCCATATGCGACAGTTATGGGTGTTCACTGTTCCACTGAGGTGGAAATGGGCCTCATCGCTCCACAGAATCTGCCACGGCCACGATGCATCCACTTCAACTCTAGCAAGAAATGTCAATGCAAAGGTCAGTCGCATCTCCCTGTCTGTGGCCAGCAATTGTTGATTAGGGCGGATTTTGTACGGGAAACAATGCACCATTTTTCTGAGTACGTTCCACACTGTGCTATAGGGAACACCCAAGTGTCGTGACACTGCACGTGCACTACTGCAGCCTAAAACATTATCCATTGACTGTTCAACAATACCGGGGGCAACATCTTCAACGACATCTGAACGAACCGGTTTGCGTCCTCGACCAGGCTGAACTCCAAGATGTCCAGTTTCCTCGAATCGAGCGATCATTCTCCTGAGAGCTTGTGGAAGCAATGGTCCCTTACGCAAATCCTTAAGTCGGCGAAACTCTCGAAGTGCTGCTGGAGCATTTCCTTTATTCTCGTAAAACAACTTCACAAGCAAAGCGCGTTCTGGCAGCGTGACAGCCATCACTAATAAGAATGACATTCCCCACCTTTTAACATGGCTTCTAACCATGCTTTATGCAAATTTTTCTGGTTACAGTATGAAATTGCAGTTACAACGGGAGTTCTAGCTTCTTTACTATTTTTATTTTCCATAAGGGGCAGAGAAATTAAAAAGGAAGCATGGAAGCATTCCATTCCGCATAAACATTTTAATTTTTATTATTATTTGTGTCTTTTGATCATAGTTCCAGTTGTGCAGCGCCACCTATCGGTGATTTCAGGAACTAATTTTTTTTCGTGAAATCCGTTTCCCCATATTTTGAATAGTATGTGTACAAAATTTTGAGCCTTTACACTGAGTAGTTCGATATCCATGGAGGTCAGAGTAGGGGTGTTTTATTTCTGGCCACCTTGTATATTCAAATTCAATGCCTAAACAAATTTTATACAAATTGTATTTTTTAAGTTTAGCATAGGATGAGGAATATTTCTGTGAAACAATAATTAACATAATCAATAATTTTATAATTAAAAAAGAGCGTCACATTTGAGGTAATTTTCATCTAAAACTATTGACCTTGGATTTTTGAAGAAAAAATGATTTGAAAGAGTCATGAATGTTAGATGTTATCCACTTCTAGCCAAGGTCACAGTCTACCACAACATTTCATTCGTCAGCTGTTTTCGGTTTCCTGGAGGGGGGACGGAAAACACGCCAGTGGGAAAGGGGGTATTCAACTCACTGTGAGAAATCAATTATCCATTTCGCCTTTCGATCGACAGTGTGTGTATTTCTCATTCTACATGCATAAAAATGCCAAAAAGAAAATAACTTACGTTAGATGAAGCTTTGAATAAATTTGTGATAGTTTAGACGTGATTTATATGTTTTATGCGATTTATGTGATTATTTAGTAGCTAACAGCAGAATAGGAATTTGTGGGAAAAGGTGGTGGTGGATGATATTTAAAAAATACATTAACGTTGCCTTAATAAATGCACGGAAATTGCCAAAATTATTAACTATAGGAAATAAAAAAGTCACTTTTGGATTTTAGACGTGAGGTTTTCTTATTTCTTTTGAAAACTCTTTTTGAGAATGGAGATTTAGGTAGATATACTTAAGCCAATGGAAAACCTAGTAAATTCAATATTAATAATAATCATTTGGTGTGTAGCCACTTTATTATAAAGTCAGAGGGCAACAGAAGAATGTGTTGTAACCAATGTCGCAGTCATACAATATACGGATGCAAAGATTATAAAGTTGTATTGAATCATGATTGTAATGAAAATTTCACATGTAAATTCATTACAAGTTTGTTACATGTCAATCTATAAAATCTAATAACAAATTAGTTTCTATTAATATTAGTTGTGGTTTTCCAAAGCATAGAAAATTTGGAGCGATTTCCAGAAATCAATTTTGATTAAATTCTCACAAGTTCAGTTCAGTTCCGCTGACGTTGCGTGAAAGCAACACCCGATTTTTCAAACGCTAATCCAAATTTTTATATTTTTACTATAAATGGTTGTTACAGACTCTCAAATTAATAGATACTACACTTGTATCAAATTAAATCTATTCCTTTTAGTTTTGGATTTTAATGGGTGAAAAGAGCCTGCTGTATTTGGTTGCGAGCTTGTTCGCCAAGATAATAATGTTTTTAAGTTGTTAATCTATACTTTTAATAAAGTCCAATGTGTTTGTGCACTACAGGCTAAACCGTTCGACCCTCAGCTACTAAATTTGATACGTGTATACCTTGGGGGATGGAAAATATGCGCCACTGGTCCCTATTTGGTATTTTTAATAAAAATTATAATTAATTAAAAATCAAGCAAAATTTTTACATTATTTCGCTATGAAAATATTACAGCCCAAATCGGATTTTTGCAGCAAGTTAACGATAAAAAAATTATCTTTCCTATGATACTAATGTTTTAACCCCCTAAATAAATTTATACTTTTAATGGCTTTTTAAAAATTTAATTTAATCGCCTTTTTTAACAATTTATTCGTATAAAATAAAAATAAAATTTTATCTTGGAACTTGAAAGAAGTAAGGTGTTGGGAATTATAGCAACAATGCCTGTTATCCTCTTTTCAAATACATATAGCAAACAAAAACAAATTGAAGTTTCAGACAGTAAACAGTTAATGAAGTCTGCTCAGTCAGTTGATTGTAGCTGCAGTGAGTCCCTGAATGAGGTTTAGAACATTTTCAGAAGTTCCAGTGAAAAGAACAGATGCAATAACTCTGAGGTCTCCTACAACATGGATTAGTGATAAAGAGAAGAGTGTCAAAAAAAAGTCTCGATTGAATGTGGTAAAAATATTAGTAGATATTGAATGGCTTCAACACATGAAGAGAAACTTGTCGATCGGTCTTATTTGCAGTTATTTTACCGAAAACATTTTTGAAGGAGATATCTTGTTTATCTTTCTGGAGAAAATTACATAATGTGTCTTAATAATTTGAATACTTTTTGCACGAGAGAATTATGTGTCCAATATCATTTATACTATTACATTCTTGACAAAAAAGATCATTATGAAGATTAAAATAATTCAGCAGTCATGGTGTTATAATTGTTTTGCTGATTAGTCTGGCCAAGATAACATCTTCCTTCCGATTTTTGGACCTGGGAAACAGTGCTTCAATGCTTGGGATGTCACCTAAAGAAAAAAAATATTTACTCTTTCTATAATTATATTGGGTGGTTCGGAAAGTAATTTCGTTTTTTCCCGTCAGAGGACTTAATTACGTTTTTTCGAAACCAACTTCACACTTAAGCCGCATAACCATTATATGTCTTGAGAGCTGATATTGCAAGGCTTGTGTGTGAAAAAGTTCTATTAATTCTACGCAGTAGTTTTTGGTTGGTGCCCTTTTAAATATGGAGAGCAATAAGCAGCATTTTCGTCATATTTTACTTTTTTACTTCAGAAAAGGTAAAAATGCTGTCCAAGCGAGAAAAAAATTGACGGATGTGTATGGAGAAGGCGTGTTAACAGTACGCCAGTGCCAGAACTGGTTTGCAAAATTTCGATCCGGCAATTTTGATGTCGAAGATGCACCACGGTCTGGAAGGCCGGTCGAAGCTGACAAAGATGCGATAAAGGCATTAGTTGATGTAAATCGGCGAATAACCACACGAGAGATCGGTGAGAGATTAAATTTGTCGAATTCGACTGTTTATGGCCATTTGAAAGGCATTTTGGAAAGGAAATTTGTGTCGTCGCGTTGACGCGTGTGATTCGCTCCTCAAACGTCAAGAAAATGATCCATTTTTGAAGCGGATTATTACTGGGGACGAAAAATGGGTAGTATACAACAATGTTAAACGCAAGAGGTCATGGAGCAGAAAAGATGAACCGGCTCAAAGGGTGTCAAAAGCCAACATTCACCAAAAAAAGGTGATGCTCTCCGTTTGGTGGGATGTCAAAGGAATCGTTTTTTTTTTAGCTTTTGCCGGACAATACAACGATTA
Source organism: Argiope argentata (assembly GCA_026289955.1). Classification (NCBI taxonomy): domain Eukaryota; kingdom Metazoa; phylum Arthropoda; class Arachnida; order Araneae; family Araneidae; genus Argiope; species Argiope argentata. The sequence continues at coordinate 509,353 of JAOUZG010041477.1, read as the reverse complement.
ATTCAGAATTCTATTGTCATCAACTGGACAAATTGAATGATTCACTTAAAGAGAAGAGGCCCGAATTAATCAACAGGAAGGGTGTAGTGTTCCACCAGGATAATGCGAGACCTCACACAAGTTTGGTCACTCGCCAAAAACTTTTACAGCTTGAATGGGACGTACTGCAACATCCACCATATTCTCCAGATCTGGCGCCTTCCGACTACTATTTGTTCCGGTCCCTGCAAAATTTTTTGGATGGCAAAACCTTTACCTCAAATGAAGATGTCAAAAACCACCTGAACCAGTTTTTTGCCAGCAAGGACCAAAACTTTTATGAGAGGGGAATTATGTTACTGCCAGAAAGATGGCAAAAGGTGTTGGACCAGAATGGCCAATATATAATTTAATAAAATATTTATTCATTATACGAAAACTGTCTTTCATGTTCCCCAAAAAAACGAAATGACTTTCCGAACAACCCAATAGATTGTGGTCTGATGTGTCTTTTTCTTCAGGCTTGAAATATTGTTTTCAGGAGAGATACATTCAATCCATCGTGTATTTTCTGTAACTTCTTTGGGTAAGCGATCTACAAGCTCGTTCCGGGTTATAATCGAATGACCCGGTACCCACTAAAAGGATTTTTTTAAATTTAATTTGGTTAAAGTTTCAACTTTGGTGTCTATATGTTGGATAATTATTGGCGACTGAAGCGAAATGTTTTACAACAATGTGAACGCAGAGAAGCTATCTGCAAGAATCAAACAACCTTTTCCAGGAACAACAAGAACATCGAATGCTTCGGCAACGGCTAAATTTTCAGTAGTAAGTCCTATAACAGACTCTCTGACCCGCCACGAGGGCACACAGATTAACCATCGACACTGAATGACCGGACCGCCGCAACAGCAAAGTTCAGAAACTGTGGTTGAGTCCTAATGACCATCACCAGCCCAGGCACAATCCTCCCTGAAGGGTTAGGCTCCCTCCTGTCATCGACGGGGGAGCCTAACCCCCATCTGTTTTTATAACCACAGAGTTGGCAAGATCCAACCACCATACCGGAATCATCTCATTCTCAATTACGAGGTGCCCCAAGGGGGATAATTTTCAGCAGTAAAATAGACTTGACAGGATGGACTCGAAACATAAAATTTTTGATAGAAGAAAATCCAGCAATTGAAGTGTGCTGGGAAGTTTTATATGCATCAATAGCAATAATAAATTGATCAGGAAAGGAATTCGGAATGCATTCCTTAAAGTAGTCATTAATTTCTATCAAAGTTAAATTTTTGTTTTGAAATTTAAAATCCATAAGAAAAATTTCAAAGTCATTCGAATTTTTCGATGGGTTATCAGACAAGGTGATCATTTGGCTGGTAGAGACGTTTAAATTGTTAAGAATAAACGACATTGATTTTTTGTCTTTGGTAGTAAGTTGAATTTCTCGATTATTATTGGAGTGCTCTATTAGAAGTGGGGCATGCACACCGTTAGCTGTATGCCTGATAAAAAAAACTGGGAAACTGATTTTTTCTGAAAGAATTTCCTGAGAAGCAATTTTTAAAAGTACATTCGGGGTCAGTTTTGGAAGGCCTAATGCAACTCTCAGAGCTAAAGTTTGAATCAAGTTGCCTGCTTTAAACTGTGTCTCGGAAAAACCTCTTGATTATGGTGCAAACGTAGAAAAATATGCTGAAAATACTATTATTTAAGATATTTATAATATCTTTAGTTCTGGGGTTATAGTTTTTTATGCGAATATTTTGAGACCATGTATCTTTGCATGATTTCTGAGATTTCTAAATTTTACTGAGTTTTAATTCTTTTTAGAAAAATAAACATCAAGAAATTTAATCGCTTCATTCCATTTTAAATGGTGACCCGCATAAGAGATGCTTGGATAATTTGTATTTTTTTTCTTGGACAATTCAGTTATTCCACATTTTTCTGGAGTAATTTCTAGTTTCCAAAATAAAATGTAGTCTTCATGAGCATCTCAAGACAATCTTCTTTTAATAACATGTTGCCAATCTCATTTACAAAAGCTCTGATTTTAAAAAAATAAGTTATTTACTGCCACAAATACAACCTAGAAAAATGCTATTTTGAGCACGTGATTATATGAAATGAGATACACAGGAAATGTGATATGTGATCAAAATGACATTTTCTTAGGTTTTATATGATGTAGTCCTTAACTTTTTTTTGATTAGAGCATTTGTAAATTCAATGGAAACACGTTATAAAAAGCTGATTTTTTTAGAAGCTCTCGCAGATGATAAAGTTTCAATTTTTCGCCTAAGAATTTTGTTTTAATCCAAAAGCCTCATCCCATAAAGAAAATTGTGTTCTGGCATGATAAAAAAAAACTATATTCACTGAGTACGAATAATTAAAAAATTGTAAACAAATCGTCATTTCATACAAATGACGAACAAAAAGCAATTAATAATAAACTTAATTAATATATTATAAACTCTTAATTATTTCTGCTTCAGAAAACAATTTTTTTCTGTCATATTCTTTTTTAATTTTTGAAACAATAACACATGATTTTTAATTATTACTTTTGCTTTAATGAAGAAAATATATTTTTCAAATTAGAAAATTCACATTCATGATCGCCTTCAGTCATGACGAAACAAAAACGCACCTGTTTTCACAGAAGCATACGTAATAATAAAGTTATACTTGTAAGAGCATGTTACTCTTTTGAAAACGTATTTATTTTGAAAGCAGCATACGGAATAATTAATAATGCAATACTAGTAAAAGCAGGAAAAAATATTTTTGCCCATATATTTCGTAGACATCAAGACCTACTAAACAAAACAATATGTTCTCACATGATAAAAAAATATATCAACTAACATTCCAATTATAAAATTATATTATATGAAATCAACAATTATAAAAATTATATGAAATTTAAAAATCCTGAATTTAAATATTTATAATATTTTAATTTCTGTAGTGAACATAAAATTTCTATGTCGAACTACAATGCTTTCAGATCAATTTTTAATTTTATTTAAAAACATGTTCGGCAAAATTTTAAAAATTTGGAGCGATTTCTGGTCAAATATAATCTTGACAATTTTTTATTTGAACTGTGAGTCATTTATTAGTATTTCTGCCAGGATTTCTATCCTTCAGAGTGTGTCGGATGCGAGGAATCGTGCATAAGTGGCGTCTTACTGCCATCACTCATCAACCAATGATTAAGTCCATTTTTGCACATGAATGAAATTTTTATTTGAAATTTATTTCTTCATTTCTCTTCTATATCCAGTTGAGTGTCCTCTTTAGTAACAAAGCGTGCTATTTGCAAAACAGTTAATATTTGGCAGCTACATTAATTAGCTATTCAATTCAGCTGTAAAAATGTTCAATGAATGAAACAATTTGAAATTCATAAGATATTTTGTTTGTACTTGACCATCAAAAATAAGCTCGATATCTGTGTCATATACGTTGGCGTTTTGTACATATATATTGTTGCAAGCCTATAAACTTGCTTTCCAGCATGAATAAGATAGTTGTAAGAAAGATCGTTTTATGGTCGGTACCTGTTCCGTGCTGAACGGGTGCAGCATTTGTGTCTCGGGGCTTGGCGACAAATTTGGTAACCATTTGATAACTTGGTGACGAATGTAGCGACTTTGGCTACAAATGGGACAGTGTTAAGAATTTCGCAAATTTTTATGATTCGTCTGATAGAAATTCAGATGCGCCCTGATGCATATATATACTATACTATAAACTATACATATATATGCATATATATATATATATATATATATATATATATATATATATATATATATAACATAAAAGATTGTTTTATATTATTTTCTTAATCTAATAAAAATTTAAAAGTAAATTGCTCTAAGGATTGTTTGCATTCTATGTCCGTATTACATATGATTCGCTATAGATCCAACGATCTGTTTATTTGTTTTCCAGCAGCCGTTGCAAAAAAATTTACAAAGCTCATTTTTATATTTCAAACAGTTATAGAGATAATTGTGCTTTTCTTTCTCATCAAAAATGTATAAAACTTTTGTTTTCTCTTCTAGATTTTAGTAAATTATTTTCAGTCATTAAGCTTAGTTGATTTTATACCTAAATAAAGAGGAACCGGAAATTATTGTTGTAAAAGACAACTCTTAATATCATTTTACTTTAATGGCTTCAATAATTCAGTTTTCCAACCTACATTCATTTGACAAGCTATCGTGCTTCCTTTCATTTTAATGTAGGCGGAAAACATGTTTACTTCTAGATCTGCGTATTGGTGCCTATTTTGACTCTTCTCTCTCTAGTTAGGGACCCAGCATTGGTTGCTAAGCAACACCCTCCCTTCTTTCATCTCGCAGCACTTTAAAGCGAGGTGAAAACTTGTTGAGTTTATTTGAATCATTTCATATGCTCCCTTCGATTATTTCTCTCCTCTTCACCTCTCCCTGGCGAACGGGTGGGTTTCGATTTCTCTACTGATCGCTCTTAGCTCCTGGAATTAAAATGGTTCTGGTGTCTCCGATTTTCTTAGTACTTAGTATTACTGTAGTCATTATTCAGAAAGATATATTGGTTTGTTGTTGAAATTGAATTTTCTATATCGTATTTCTTTCTTATCTACTAAAGAGGTTTATTTATTAATATATTTGTGTTGAACTTCCGGGGAACTTGAATTTTGGCTGTTTCTGTTACACACCCAAGCAGTGATGCTTTGCTTATTTATAGGACTAATCAAGATCTTGTAATGTGAGTATTTTTTATTCAAAGATAGCTTCTATTATTGTACAAAAAGAAGATGATTTTGCTCTAAAATGCTCTTACAATGCATGCGTTTTATTGAGAATTGATATATTGTTCAAAGATAATTTCTATTCTTCATGTTTCCACCAAATTAATTTTCTTTCAAGGGTTATTGTTCTTTTCGTTCGCCTATAAATTCCAGAGTTTGGCGCATGTCTGTGCCATTCTTCGATTTTTTCCTAATGGTTTTCAAGACGTTTGGTTTATTCATAAAATCACAAGTTCGCCGGTGTTAATCCATCGAGCGTCGGCTGTCTAGAGTAAGAATGTTCTTACAACGGCAGCGGTCAAAATAAAGGTTGAACACAATTTACAAGAAAGGAAATTGTCAGAACGTTCCTAAACCGGCAGGGTATGTTTTGCTTTCCCCCGGCAATTAACCCCGTGGGGTAAACTTTCCTGGGTCTGGACTTTCAGGTTCTCTTAAAAGCGGTAGATTGTGAACAGTGTCGAGTGATAAATCAAGTTGTAATTTGAGGGCAGGGCAATTACCCTGCGGTTTTTCAGATAAGATTTTGGTTTTCGTTCTGAGAACTAAGAGCTTCTCTTTTAATCTGTAATGTTTTCAGAAAATAGAATTTGTTCAAAAATAAATAAATAAAAAATCCAGAATATATTTTTATAAATTTGTATAAAAAATAGAAAAAAATTGTTTAATGAATTATTTAGAGGAATTATCATTCATCAAATTGCATTACGAACATAATACTTTCTTTTTGCCAACACACAGAGAATCTTACTTTAGTTTTTTTCCGATATTTAGTTTTAAGCATTTTGCTGGCATATTTGGCATTGGAAATTAAAATAAAAGGTTATATATGATAGACTGATTAAAATAGAATATAAAATTTTTTTAAATATTTTTTTAATACTTAATAATAAAAATACTACGTTCATTTTGGAAACTATATAGCTGTTATCAAAAATTTTAAAATAAAAATGTGGATATTTTTTCTCGGTTTTTTTTAAATAAAACAATCTTTTGTCAATGTATAGTAAGTAAATATTTTAGTAATAATATGTTTATTAAAATATTATTAATTTAGATATTTTTGACTTATTATCTTATTTTGAAATAATTAAGATGTGAGTTGAGATAATAAGTTTTAAAAGTTAATTTTAATATTGAAATAAGAAAAAAAATAGCGCATCAATTTATTAAAATGGCTTATATCGTTTAAAAATTATCATTTCATTCTTATTTTTAGTACGTGAATATTTTGAATGTCAATTTATTATATCATTCTTAAACTTGTCCCAATTATTTGTAAAAATTACTAACAGTTTGCGCAGTAATATTTTCATAAACCCATACATTTTTCTGCCAACAAATATTGCTAAAAACCTTTTCTTCATTTAACTTCAGCAATGGAATCAAAATTTTAATTGTACCCATTTTATTAATTTACAACATTATGAATTTTTGAGAAACTTCGTAAATTGTGAATTCTTGTAGATAAAAAGGAGACTTAGCTGCAAGTATCGACCAATTAAGATTTACCCCTTTCAGAACATTTCTTCCATGTTCATCGTGTTTGGATAATTTAAAAAAATTTCATTTACAATATTTCTCTGCAAATTAATTTCAAAAGATGGATGCTCAATAAAATAATATTAAAAAACACTCTGGAGTACGTAATCATAAATTCAGCAACGTTTAAAAACTGTGAATGAAAAATTAGGTTTTTAGTTCATTGAAATAATAAAAATACTTGCTACAAATTTTAGTCCATTAATTAAAATAAAACAAACAACAAATTATAGATTTTAATGAATCTATAATAGTTTTACCAGTTTGTGAATGATGATCAGAGTTTTTCATTTCAGTGATCATTTCTTCCAGTCATAAAACTCAGATGTGGCTTAAAGTGGCTTAAAAATTTCAATACAAAAATTTGAATATTGTGCTAAATCATAATTAATATATATATATAAAGAAAAAATATACTTTAATAATACAGAGGAGTGTGATAAAAAAATACAGAGGATTGTGAATTTTTACATTATAGAATTAATTGGTAAAATCTGGTTTGGGAATCATGTTGGTGTGGTAAATCAGCAAGTTATTGGTGGTCTAGTCATAGATGCATTATCGGAGTTCTCTTGATGTTAAAATCTTCTTATCATTTGTAATTATTTTTTTATCAAAGCAAAAATAATATTCACAAATATCTTTTAAAAATTCAAAAGCTAATATTTTCGTAAATTATTAATTCTTAAAGCATGATAAAAAATTTAATTAAAAATATTACTGAAATTTATTATTGATTTCTTGCACTAAATTTAGTTAACATTATATTTATGCGAAAATTGTTGAACTTAATATGGAGTTAAATTCTAACGATTCTGACTGTGATGAATTAATTTTATCTTCTGAAGATTAATATTCTAAATCTGAAAGTGAATCTGATGATGATACTTTAAATGCAGCTCGCTGTAGGTGTCCTATTGACTTGCAAGGTGTCCTATTGACTTGCAAATTTTCAATTTACTTCGACTCTTAGTATCAGTGCATGGATAAAAAATTTTCCTTGGGACTTAAATGAACCGATGATGTTTTTCAGAATTTTTTTTTCGTAACACAGTGATAAGTTACATTATGGAAGAAACAAATAAATATGTTGAAGCCTTTTTCAACAAATCTGATTTGACACCATTATTGAAAGTATTAAATTGGAAAAATACGGATATAAAAAAAACTACATCTACTTTTTGCTTTCCTTTTACTGCAAGGAATAATGCCCAAATCTGCTGAAACATGGTACTATAGTATAAGATCTATTTTAAGCAAATCTTTCTAGAATTATTTTATTAGGCTTAAAATTTCTTCAAGACGACATTTTAAAATCTTTATATGGTACTGATTATCAGCAGCAATGTTACAGATATATAAAAACACTGTGTCACCTGTTAAGTAGTAATTTTTAATTTGGAATGGCATTCATTCATTTACTTTAATTTTTAAGTATGCTTGTAAATCAGTACTCATTACTAAGTTCTAAATGCGCAGGCTTGTAATATGTCCAAATAGAATGTATGTAATTCAGCCTTTAATGCATTTGTTTAGTTTCATTAATAGCTAAGACTAACTAGGTTTTAATGCAAAGTATTAATTGTAATTGGACATTTATTCATTATTTATTATATTATTCATTATTAATTATATTATTCATTGCTATTAATTATTAATTATTATTATTAATATTATTCATTGTTATTATTAATATTAATATTATTCATTATTAATAATTATTATCATTAATTATTATTAATATTATTCATTATTAATAATTATAATAATTAATTATTATTCATATTATTCATTATTATTAATTATTATAATTAATTATTATTAATATTATTCATTATTAATAATTATTATAATTAATTATTATTAATATTATTCATTATTATTAATTATAATTGGTCATTTATTCATTTCATTCTTCAAAGCAATATGAAATTCAATAATAGAATTTTGTTGAATACAAATAAATGTTTATATAATAATTTTCCATTTATAATAAACTAGCCGCATTTGGCGACCAGCCGGTTCACCAATATTAATTCCGACAAAAGGGTTCGATGAATTTTAACTTGGTCTCATAATAAGATTTTCAGCAAAATATTTTTTAAGCTTCGAATTTCGATAGTCATATGATTCACTTATACTATTATATAGACCGTAAGCTGTCCTATTTTTCAACTCCGCGTCTCTCTCTGATTTTCTATCAGTGCACGCAAAATTCAGTTTTAAATTAAAATGGAAATTATGAAACATCAATTAATATAAAGATCTCTTTATTCAATTCAAACATGTCTTTAAATAAAACTAAGAATTGAAAGCAGAATAGTCCGACATTGAAGTTTTATGTTCAATACAGAAATTGAAACATTATAATTTTTTTTATAATTTATAAGATCTCAAGGAATTATTCAGCAAACATTTCACAGGTTAATTTAAACCTTCAGTTTTTAATTTTATTTTTAAATGTATATAAATGCTCTCAATAATATTTTTTTAGGTTTATAAATATATTTCAAAAATTATGATTTCAATTCCTTTGGTCTTATCGATTCATATTTGTAAAATATTCTTAATATTTCAACTTCTAAATGAATAAATAAGCATTTCTGTCTTCTTCAAATCTGGCTGATTTATTCAGTTCTGAATATTGCAAGTTTAGAACAATCATCATTTTCATAATCTAGACCAATTATTCTAGAGTAACCCTGATTGGCTTCTTTGAATTCTCGATAAAGTGATCTAAAATCGCCCATTTTTATCGAATAGTTATATTGGAATTTTCATAGATTTATCAGCTTGGATGATTGATTTAGTTGATTGGAGTGCCACTTTTTTTATTTTAAGGAAGCCTTATTGTCTCTAGAATATTTTGTTAAATATGATTCACAGAGCAGATGATATATGTAAAAATTTAAAAGTCGTAATCCATCACCATTATTCTCTCAATCTACTAATTTTATATTTCACTTAGAGCATTTGTTAAGAGATGTATATCTCTCCCAAAAAATTAAGAAATTAGCTGTTGGGCTCCGATTACAGAAGATACCTTATAGATGTTAAGCCATATTTTCCTTAAATAAAACTGTTTAATTGGATTAGTAATATATGTATAGTAAAATATCAGAGAAAACGTTTCCATCCATTTATTTTCCAAAAATATCATGTTTCATATTTGTTTCATTTTATGCGGACACTTGCTGAAAATGATATTTTTATATGTTTAATTTCGAATGATAGTTGATTTATTTTATTCTCACGTGAGAACATGATATTGTTTTGGTTAGAAAATTTTGATATCTCCGAAATATACGGGTAAATAATATTTTTATATGATTTTACAAACTTTGCATTATTAATTTTTACGTATGCTTGTTTGAAAGAAGATGCGTTTTTAAATAACTGACTTGGTTTAACCAGTATAGCTTTAATATTGCGTATGCTTAACGTTGAAAGCAGATGCATTTTTATTTCGCATGATTCATTGAAATGTGGCGATAATTTACAATCAGGAAGGCGAATTCTTTGATTTGCACAATATATCTCTTTCACATAAGTAAAAGTAATAACTCAAAACATGTCTTATTGTTTGAAAAATTAAAAAAAAATCCCAAATTCAAAAATATTTTATTTTTACTTATTATCAATTGCTTTTTGTTCATCGTTTCTTTGAAATGACGTCATCTTCAAGTTCGTTTAAGATTTCTTACTTTTTAATAAATAATATCGCTCTCAGAAGATTATCATTTGGTGCTTTTCTAAAAATTGTTTTTCTGTTTTAACTGTCACACTTTTATAATATATTTTTATTATGTATTTTTATTCATTTTAATTCTTTAATTGAATTAATAATTTTGATATTGCAAACG